>JAGFPH010002048.1:16567-46263 GCA_018207615.1 Philaenus spumarius
TTTTATTAAAACTTGTGTGGTATATGTTCTTAATATATGTTTATAGTTAGCTGTAATTTTATTTAACTTAAAATAAAATAAAGGTGTTTTAACAAGTCGTGGGTAAACACATTTCTCAATGTTTAGATGTTTCAGCTGTAACAGTTGCATAATTTAATAAAGTATATCTTAAAACCGACATATTAATTATTTTAACTAATTCATAACACTATTATAGCACCAGTTTATTAAAAAACTTAATTATTATATTACATACAATTGTGTTAAAATGTACAACACTACTTTTATTATAATACTTTTGTCATTTATTTAATATTTGTAGTATAGAATTTATTATGTAATTTAAAACTATTTTTAAAAGTCAACACGTTATTGGTCATTTTACCACAAGTTGAAATTTCATGTGCAATGTTCAGGTGTCATGTACGTGTAAATAAATTAAAGATTAAGTCCCATAAATAGTGATCTATTTGAACACCTAAAGGAAAACATATAGGCTAAGTTATTGTAACAAGAACTAAAATAATATTTTGTTGACAATAAATTTGGTATAGTGTGTGTTAGGTTATAAGGTTTGTATCTGGGACACGCACAGTTTTAAGAAGCACCTCAGTAGCGTTGTTGGTTATGCTATTGCACAATAATAATTGTCAAGACAGTTTTAAAGGGATGTAAAAAGTGAAGGTCATAAGACGGCCGAAGGCAAATTAATTGTAGTTGTGATGCAGACGGGGAGGGGGCTGTCTCATACGACTGCGCTACTCTCTAGTGGATGTTTCTTGAAGTAATAGTTGCAGATTTGGCGACTTCAGCACAGCCCGGTGGTAGGCCGCTTAACTATTTTTTTGCGTAGAATTTTTAACATGGAGCCTGTGCTTCTTAAAGTATTCTGTATTCATTGGCATTACTAACTTTACTGTGATTGTATAAATCAAATTAAAAACTTTGAGTTGAATTGAATTTTAATGACTTTGGATGTTAAATAAACAGAAAATACTTTCGTATAACGTTATTACATAATATTGGGCATAGAATAAGAGATTTTTTTTAATAAAAATACAAATATATTTTTAAATAAATAACTGACGTTTAGGATAAAAATTAGAACTATAGTATTTAAAATAAAAGGATATGAGCAGTGCTGTTGGGACTTTGCATAGCTTGAATTGTCATGTAGGGTTCAAAATTGAATTGAGTAGGTTTTGAACACATACTTATATGGCAAGGTAAAGGTGCAACTTCTTCAGGCGGCATCAGTGTCTCAAAGGGTGATCTGAAGGACACAATTGAAAGATGGAGTAGAACAGTCCATTTAGAGGGTGAAAATAACAGAATAAATAGTAATTACTTTGTTAAAAATGCATTAGTAACAAAAATTAAATTTTTAAATAATAATAAATAAGTTTATAAGAGATAGGTAAGCGCGATGTTCGTTAATAACTTTGTATGTATATTTAATTTTGAAATAGTTAGATTATAATAAAAATAAATTATTTTATTTTAGTTGGAAAATGTTGGATTTAAGAAAAAGAAAGTTTTAAAATGTTGAGATAAATAAAAATTGTTACATGGGATTAAAAAATAGATTGAAATGTATTTTGAAAATGAATAAAATGTCAGTTAAGTGAAATAATAATAAAATGTAAGTTTTTTTATTCAACGAGTATTGAAGAAAAATAATATAAAGTAAAACTGGGAAAGTTAAGATGTATAATGAATAAAAGTGGTTCAAGAAGTATGGTAAAATTGTTTTCTTTTTAGAAATAGAGTAATTGTAGTTAGGTGTGTGACTGTTATTTTAAGTTGTTAGAAAGAACATACACTGATTTGAACATTGTCTTAAACAAAGAAGATTAATACCCTTCTTAATTTCCGGCACTTGCCAAATTCCTACCCTATCCACCTAAAACTACTTCATACTTCGAGACATGGTAATTTGAATTAGTGTACAGTCTAGAAAACAAGTTTCAATAAAACTAAATTATAGCCTAATAAATTTTTTTTTGTAATTGGTATGAATAAGTATTCAAATATATTATTGTAAACAATTTGTTTTGTGACTAAACAAGGATTAATTTTGAATTAATGTATAGTCCAGATAACAAACAAGTTGAATATAACTAAAATTTTAATAATAATTTTTTTTAAATACATTTTTGGTATGAAAAAGTTAAAATAAATAAAATTAGACTAGCTGACCCGTGCGAATATTTCGCAAGTTCAGAGTAGGCCTACATTTACCTGATTTAACACGTTGATTTAATTCAGTTAATTAAGTTTATTTATTTACATTGGTTTATAAATAACAGTTTCCCTATACAATCTTACAGTTTAAAATCTAACTAACAGCTGTCATGCTAGTTAAACAGGTGAGATGGCGCCTTTCATTAGGAACATACAAAGTATAATATAAACGTTTTTTAATCAATTTTTGTTATTAATACATGAATTTTAAGCTGTTTGTATATTACTTTCTCCACCCTATACGTAGTATATGGAGAAAGTATTGTTTTCGTAAAAATGTTCGAATTTGAATTTTCAGTTGAATTATCTGTTATGGTGCTCCCAGAACCCCAAAAAATTGTTTAGTGCAATTATCTGTGTTGGTGCTCCCTGAACTTAAAAATATTTTTAGTGGAATTTTTTGTTTTGGTGCTCCCTGAACCCAAAAAAGTGTTTTTAACGTGGTGTCTGTCTGTCAGTGTGTCAGTATGTATACACGACCAGAGGGGACACTATTGGTCCGATTTTCATGAAATTTGGTATGTAGGTACTAAACCCTAATATCTCCAGGCGTTTTTTTCATTTTTTGGAATTTTTAATTTTTAAGGGTAATTTACCCCTGAAAACCAATAAAAAACGACAAAAATGCAAATTTCTCAAAAACGGCTCTAACGATTTTGATCAAATTTTCAGTATTTATAGTGCTTAAGATGCCAAACAAAATGACACCACCCGCTTTTATCAAAACTTCGGCGTTTCATAATTATGGGGAAATGTTAAAAAATAAACAAGTTTATGTTGTCAATCTAGCATCAAGGCAACGGCCGCACGGGGTAGCACAACGGTAGCGAGGACAGCCAGTAATTCAAAGGTCGCGCGATCGAATCCCGCCTGGGACAATAACTTTTTTATACGATTGACGTAGGTAGAATATTATTTTTTGTTTTGTTCTAAAAAGTAGTAAATAAAATGATTAAAATAACTTATTTTGACTACAGTAAGTTGGGAGAAAGTTTGTGTCAGTTAACTGATACCGTTTATTTTTCCAGTGTAGCGGTTAAGAAAAGCTTTAAAATGATGCCTCATTCATGTAATTTGATGATGTATTAAGAAAGTTAAGGCGTACCGACAAAAAAAATGGCCTTGAGAAATAATATATGCGATAAGTGATTTTGTTTAAATGAAGTAATAGTTAATTATGATAACCAGGGGTGTTAGTTGTCTTTCTTAAACTTACTGTTGAAAAATTGCTAAATCGAATATGAAGCAAATAATTGAATTTTAAGATTTTTTGTATAACATGGAAAATAGAGCGAATGGATTAATAAATAAGAAATACAAATTTAGGGTTTCTCCAACAAATAGAGAGAACATTTTAAGTTTATAGAGGGGTAAATTGATTATTATAACATGGAAATCTAAAGTAATGTAAAAGAGAGTTTTTAATTGAATCATAAAAAAATAGAAAGGTATTGTAAAAGAAAATTATGAATAACAATTTGTTTGTAGTTGTAATGAAATAAATATTAATGTGTAAGAGTAAAATCAAATTATTTAAGAGGAATAAATGGCAATCTATTGTTAGAGAATAGTTAAGGTCTGCGATGAAATAAATAAATGAATTGAAATAACCAATGAAGTTTGTTGTTGTTGTTGGAAAACTGATAATATTGAGAATTGCTAAATCGTTAATAATAAAGAAAAGAGTCTACTCACGGACTGGGGGGGAGTTGCAGAAGAGAGCTGATAATGAACATTAGTTGAAATGGTCGTATTTTGTTATATAAATAAACGAGTACGATGAATAAAAGTAGTTATATTACGTGATTTATGTATGAAGTTGTTTTTACGAAATAAAATCAGTGATTATGCGAAGTGAAATGTATTATAGTATTGTAGAAGTTCTTTTTACGAAAAAGAAATCGGCGGTTATGTGAAAGAAAATGTATTATTATTGTACAAGTGGAAATAATTGAATATGGAGTGTTAAACTATTTGTTGTCTACGATGAAATAAGAAATATTGAAGAAATGTTATATATTATATTTAGTTAGGTTTAGTTGTCACAGAAGGACATAAGAAGATGTCTTTAGAAAGTGTTCTTGAGACAGAACAATTTTGTGATTTCATAGCAGTTGATCCAACTGTATGAAATGTTGATTTTATTGCAAGGAATTGCATAAAATGTTTACAAGTGGAAATATGAGTCAGTGAAAAAGTGAAAGAGGATGTAGGTCAATGACACTGGATACTAATCGCTAGGTCATTAGCTGATTTTAAGTTTAAAGTCTTTATAAAACTTCGTCGGACAGGGCCATCACATGTCACGAAAAATGTGACTGGAATAATATACTCACAAGGTATAAGGCAAGATTAGTTTAAGTTAAATAATTTTTTTTCATGTACGTTGGAAATGACAGTTTTCAATATTGTTCAGTATTATTATTCAGTATTTTAGATAAAAGATGTTCTCAGTAATTCTTGGATAAAGTAGTTGTCATAATTATTGAGTCAGAGCACACAGGATGTGGTAATGCAGACATAGCGGAATTACAGTTAGAAACGTGTTCACAAGAAAACTGTATACTTGCTAAACTTTGCAAACTTGCAGTCTTATGCTATAAGCATGACATCAGAAAGCAAAGCTTCAAAGATTGGCATTTCACAGTAGTACAGTGATTGTAACTTGATAACACTGAGTAACGTAGAATCAGCAAAGTGAGAGTTAATAGTCTTATCATAAAAAGATGAGAACTGAGAACATTCTTTTTGGTTTTTATTTTGGTAATCTTAGTAAAATGAACATTATATTGTAGAGTTTGGGGTATTATTTTTAATTGTATAACATGTTACATCAATTTGAAAATAAATGTTTTAAAAAGGGTATTTTGAGATGTTATACAGATTCATGAAGGACAGAAATACAGTGATCACACATGGGCAGATAGAACCAAAGCAGTTGTCGCAGAAGGTCGCTTGAATGAAAAAGATGCCATACCCTACATAGGCTGTTTAAGTAGATTCACATAAATTGAAAGGAACAAAATTGTGTTATTGTAATGAAAATGTTTTCTTACAGGGGGTAGATAATGGTATTTAAAATGGGAATAATTGAAAATTATTATTATTAAATGTAAGATTGGTAATCTAAAGAGTATTTGTTCAGGTTTCACATAGCACATGCAGATGAAATTTGCAGAGCTGTTTTAAAAGAAATCAACATAAATGTTTTTGATAGGAAAATGAAATGAAACCAAACAAATTTATTTTAAGTAAAGGGATGAAGAGGCAACCTGAAACATCATAATCGCTTCACGGTCTATGATAAGTAGCGCTTAAAATTCATAAATAACCGAATAGAACAGAGATTTTTTTGCATAACAATTCAAAACTTGCAAACTTTTTTTTCACTCCCAATTTGGTCAAAAGGTTTCAGTTCATTGTCCTGTAAGTAATAAATTTGAAGAATTTTTTTTTTTTAATAAGAAAATTAGTAATTATAATAAAAAGAATGATACATTTTTATACAAGTAAAGAGAGTTGATTTGAAATGATACGGTTTTTATAAATAAATAACAGAATTGTTTTTAAATAAAATATGTTGTAACTTATAAGAATTTATATTAATGATAACAGTTTTTGTTAAAATAGCAAAAGGGTGATGAACATGACATTTTTGAGCGCAAATTGAGAGACAGACATTCCTTGTGAAACATAGGACCATGTGGGTGAACATGAAAATTGCTGTTGACTTCCTTGCACTATGGGACTGGCAACATTCAAACCACTACATGAGTACCACTTTTATTTCTATATGAAAGAAAATTATAATGTTTTATGTCTGTAATACTTTAAATTTTTTTTATGTTTAAATAGAGTTTATGAATGAATAAGTAATGTAATTGGAATTTTTTGATACACAATGCTGAAAGGCTAAGTAAATTTGCAACAAGACAATGATGTCTGTGTTTTTCATAAGGGAGAGGAATGGTTTGAATTTAGAATAATTTTTTAAGTTGATTTTGAAACTTTTAAGTACTTGTAGAATCTTAATGGAATTTTTTCTGTTTATTTGATATACATGAAATTAGATCTAATAAGTGAATTTGGCAATTAATTAGTAAATTCAATGATAACAGTGGTAACAACAATTTTTTTAGTAATTTGTTTTTGTTGTTAACGTAAATAAATTTAGAAAACTTAAAGTAACTAATAGTACATTTTTGTTTAGTGTTTGAATAATTCTAAGAAAGGAAAGTTTTTGTAACAATGCAATTGTTAGCTTGGATTATAAAAGTTTTTGGAAGGGTTAAAATAAATAAAACTTTGGGAGTAAGTAATAAGTTGATTATGAGATGTTAAAAATAGTAAGATGACTTATGTGAATTAATACGACTACTAAAATCTTTGAAAAAGGCATACATTGATGCCACCTTCCAGACAGTTTTCAATTGGAGCAACAATCCATTGATAAATTTTGTAAAAACAAAGTTTTGCTAGAGAAAATTTACGGATAAAAAAAAAGATAATGAATATTTTTTTAAAGAAATGAATTGAAGAGTAAATTAACTTAAATTTTCTTTTAACTATGATGATATTTGTAAAATATAGTAGTTTGTGAATGGGAAAGTTAATAGTTAATAGAATAGTTAAGTACCATGAATGGATAAAACTTATGAAATACATATAATTTTAAAAAATATATATATATATATAATAGGTGTTGCGGCGAATTTTTTGTTCTGTACCATTATAACCAAGATGATAAACAATTGATAACAGTAAAGGAATAAAAATAATGATGTAACAATGTTTGAAAAATTTACAAGTATTAGATGTATTTTAGCTTAGTAATCTCTGCTGGCTTCTTAGATATAAGTTTTCATTATGTTTTTTAAATTGTTAAAGAAATGTTTAGTTGAGATATGCGTCAAGTTGATCTTTTCGATGTTTGTAATTGATTTTGATAAAGAAAAAGGATTTTAATACCAACTTTAAATTTAATGGTCTCATTTTGAAATGAGGTACCAGAATACTTTGAATTAATTAAAATACAATTAAGAAGGCAAATGCAAAAAAAGGGAAAATGGAAATATTCAGATAGAAAGCAATTAAATTAAATTCATACTACTCTACACGTTGGCTCAGCTAGTAAAGTTTCTTAATTAATACAGTTTTTGTTGATAAAATGGAAAGGCCTTGCAGAGTTTTATTTATGTTAACTTCTTTGACGATACAAGTTGAGGGGTAGAGAGTTGTCGTCCCACACTTACCAGAGAGGTTTTCCGACCATCATGCAGAGCCATGGTGTTGTTTTAAGGTTAAAATGATAGCTGAGAAAAAAACAGGTCAGGTGATAACAAATAGTTGATAAAAAGTGGTAAAAGTCAAGACCGACACCAGGCAGGTTCTGGAGGTTGAGAAAAAAAACATTCACGTGACATAGGTTGGAAAGAGTGGTAAAGGAGTCGAAGGGGCCGACTCTGGTGATGTGGGGGGTGATGTGACAGGTACCCTCCACCTTGTAATTCTTAATAATAATAATAATTTAATATAAAGTAATAGAATAGATTAGGTAGAGATGCAGGCTTATTATATTGCTGAGATTGAGGTTTAGAGTAAAGTAAGGAGGGGGGACCTTAGTTGGAAGCATCAAGATATGCAGTAGGCAGTCTGGGAGTAACAGCGTCCATGAGTAGACTCATAAATGGGGGGAATTATGCTTGCCTTTGCCTTGTGTGATTAGAGTTAGTTTAGTTTAGTACGGGACCAGCAGAGAGTTGATTTAATAAACAATGTTAAATCAACTACCCGTTTACCGCTTCTTTAACAAACCTTCTCACCACCACCCATCCTGACAACGCACATACGTCCGCAAGAGGACAGAAGGCACAGCCCGACCAGGGAAAACGCCATTGCTAAAGGAGCCGGACTGGCAGCGAGGGTCCGTTACAGACCTATTTCTTTATTTTCCATTTTATTCATGAATTTTTGCCACACCCGTGGCCTGGGTAAAAGTAAGAGAAGTGTGTGTGAGTGTGTGTAAGAATGTAGATCCCGCTACAATGATCTACGCCGAAGATCCAGATCCCAATTCCCACCCCCGCTACCAACCCCGTGGCCTCGGAAGAGCCCCTATAGTTTACGTACACGGTCCTTACCCAGGCACCACCTGGCAATGCACGCAAACCAAGATTTTCGCCAGATGATGAGGCAGCCAACAACAGCTGGTGAGACAAGTCGGGCCTCTGTACTATCTGGCAGCCCGGTGTGCTACCCCGGTTTTATCAACTGTACCCTCGAGAAGGACATGAGATGAGGCGGGCCACCCGGAGCCCCGGCATGGATCAGCGGAGCAGGCGTTGAGTAATGAAGTATGTTCTCCACCAAGGAGTGTCTAAGTGTGTGAGGTGGTAGTGTGCTCGGGATGCAAAGTACGTGGGGGGCGCAACCCTCCAACGACTACACCTACAGTCGCCCCTGCCGTACTAAACAAACTGAGTTTTAAGAACTCAGCCCCCAGTTCAAATCTGCTCATCGGCACTCAGCTCTGCATGCCACCACACATCGCCAAGTTACTGACCTAACAGCGGCACCTCTCGTAGGTTAAGAGCTGAAGTTGGAGTGAGAGAGGCTAAGAGAACCTAAAAGGTTCTTATATTATGTAAGCGAGGCCATTACGCTTCATCACTCTCAAAATGCCGCCAGTCTGTACCTTTACACCGTCAGTGAATACACAAATACCTATAACACGCCTAGAGGCCGCACCAAGTAGTGACCCATCAGCTCATGCTTGAACTCTTGTAAAAAATGAAATAAGTATAAGTAAAATCAAACAGCCCATAACATTTAAAACATATTTTAGTACTAATCTCTTTAAAGAAAAATACCTGACTATAATTAATAATATACATATTTTCCTTTACCTGGGAGCAATCCCCATGGCCCCCTCTGCCCATAGGTATGGGTGCCCATGGATGTCACCAGAGTTTGATCTGGAAGGAAAATCCTTCTTTTTTTTATGAAGGGGATGTAGTACCTCAAAATGTTCTCACCAACATATTAGTTTCCATGTAACTTGCTGACAATTCGGGAACAGGCTCACAAAAAGAAACTTCAGTATTTAAAAAAAATTCGGATGTTATGTCCATCGCATATCAAGTAAAAGAAACCGTGATCATAGATGGGACTTTGCGACCGCAATAGCGACACGAGGCCAGGTCAAATGAGTTTTCGCCTGTTTATAAAAGTATTGTCACAATAAGGAAATTGTCAGTGCTCTTCGCATCTCCTCCGAAACTTCTAATCAGCGGGCCGAGTCAGCGAACATAAATACTGTCTATCTTAATGTATTAATTAATGTATCTTATGTCTTGTATTAATGAAGTAATCATTATGTAGTAAAGTAATTCATTGGTCTGAATTACAGACAAATAAACTTATAAATAACTTGATATGGTTGTGAGCAAAAAGGTCAAATTATAACAAACTGTACACTGTAACTCTTTAAAAATAATTACCACAACTGTTTAATGAATATAAAGTATTTCACGTACAAAAGTGTCTTAATTACTACTGCCTAAAATCCATGAGTTCCGCTGGCTGTCTCTTCAACTTGGCGGATAATTGCAGTTAATATCATAAAACTAAATATTTTGTGGTAGCCTTCCGTAACAACGGTCCTGGTTATTTCACATTGTTATTTAAAAGAGAAAGTATAATTCAATCTATTTTCCACTTCATGACTTAAGTTTGACATATCCGTTCAGTCATTCTAAAATGTTTATGAGGTTTTATAAACGTATTTATTTAAGTCCTCATAGAATATTCTTAAAATTCGCTAAAGATTTATAAAAATTATTATTTTACATTCTACATTACAGCTGTAATCTTTGGTAAGCATTAAGCTTACTAACTTTTTTAAATTTCAATTTTGTTTTTATAAGAAAAGGGAAGTTATTGATGAATGTTTTGTGAATAGTAACATTAAAATCGTTAAAGCTGCCCCTAAAAAATCTAGAAAAAATAAACCACGTTAGAACAAACATTACCTCTTGATACCGGGTGTCTTAAAAGTCCCACCCCCTATTATTTTTTATTATTAACGGAAATAGACAGATTTGCTTTGGGGATTGTTAACATGACCAAAAATGGAATTTTTTGGTGTATCGTAAATTTCAAACCCTCCCCCCAAAACGGGGTGTTTTGGGGGTAAGTTGAAAATTTTAAATGAGAACCCCTATTGAGTGACACCTCATTTTAAAGGTCTTGATAAAAAAAGAAGATTGGCCAAAACCGGAGGTCTGTATGTTGATTCTATCCAACATAATGGCCAATCAAAGTTATAATTTTCCCAAAAAACTCCTGTTTAAAGTGAAACCGTTAGCAATCACCTCAATTTCACTCAGATTAAATGAGAACTTGAAATGAGAACCATTGACTTAAAGTGTTGCCTAACATTTCTGGTGTGATAAGGTGACAAGCGTGTTCGATCCTTACTATGTTTTATACTACTATGTTACTTACTATGTTAGATTGAGTGAGCTACTGGATGAAACCCTTGTAAAAAATAACAGATGTATCGTCTTTAACATTTTGATATTATTTAATTGGGGAACAAAAAATTTTTTTTGGGAACAATAATAATAATAACTATTTTTGGAAACAAATTTTGGCGTATTACGACTTGTTACAATTCAAATATTTCCCTAACTCTGTAAATAAAATAAGAACGAAATTAAAAATATGTATTGGAGCGAAAGAGATAGAAGTCAAATTGGAATGTCATTCATTTAGTTAATCCGTCATACACGCCCGACACCTAGCGACAATTATGCGCAACACTAAATACTACAACGAAAAGGTACGATCAATTCACGACTTTCAACTCGAATTTATTAAAATAAAATTACAAAACGAATCTGTAGACCTACATTTCCTACATCAAAAATATTCAAAACTAAATTCTGCATCCAGGAAAGCTAGAATAACAACATAAAACCAAGTCAATCGACAAAGATTTACGTTAAAACGCAAGGAGAAACTAGGCCTATCTAATTACAAATTGAAGAGAAGTTGGCAGAATAAATCCGATTACAAGAAAAATACATTCTTATTAGAAAATTAAACCAGGCCTATGAAAAGAACCAATTTTTTACATCTCAAATATCTTTGGTCTAAATCTAAAATAAACGCCGATAAGCTATTATAAATGTAAAACCGAAGCCCCGACCGACAAAATTTAATCGTAGGCGGATATTTCATTTATGTAAGCTCCTCCCACGAAACGCTGTGATTGGTCCACGTAATTCTTGCCACCAAATGAAAATAATACAAAGAATAAGATATACACATTCTAGAAATTAGATAGCAATTATTGTAATAAGGAGTTATTTAAGTGTTTTCTATAATTTAACTGTTTAAAACCATATTAAATTCATTGTAAAACATTGTTATGTATCAAAACAAATCCACAATTCCAATAAATCACACTTCACGACTCCCAAACACCTATTACATTAACAAACCCAAATCCCAGAAGATATGAAGATTCATCAGGCGTTATTATCCATTTCCTGGAAAGGTAGAGAAGCCCCAAAAGAAGGACATTGTTGAGTTGGCCACTGAATAGTGCAGTTGATACAACTTTGGCTGTTGAAATTTAAAGAAAAGAATCGGTATTTGAATAAATATGAAGCTTATGAAGTTCAGTGTTTTCCCTTTATAACAATTATTATCAAATTCTAATCTACAAGAACTAATAACCAATTGGGTGAGAACTTTCCATTTAACTAGGCCTAGTCTATTTAAGATCCAACACCAAACCAGTTACCTTAGAGGGATAACTTATCTGTTTAAACTAAACTGTGAATAATTATATATATATATGTTATGCATATAGATTTACCAAGAACCTATGAACTTTAAATTATCGTAAATTCAGTGATCCATTATAATACTAAATCCATTAACCAAATAACCTTTTCAACGATTCCATATAATCTTGGTCTCATTAATTTTGTACATATGTTAGTTGTGTTATCTATGATCAAATTTGTTTTCTTTTTAAATACTTTGGGAAAAAGACGGCTCCAACCTACCGAGTTAAGATCTTGTGTCTTTAAAAATTATTATTGAACAACAATTAATACGGTAACCTGTTTATCATCAAACTTAGTATTCCTAATCTAATAATATTGTTCTTTGAAAAAGAAAAATCATTTTATGTATTACCTGTAATAATACAGAAGTAAAAGATTGTTTTATAATTGTAACCCTTGTCGACCATCTTATTTTAATATAGATCTAATTGTAAAATAAAGTTATTGTGTGTTGTAGTAGACTGTGGTTAACATGAGACCTTGCAAACGATTTTATGAAGAAAATAAACGAAATAAATAGTTTTAAATTACCATTGCTCTTACGGAATAAAAGTCGAAGATGACCGCTCTACAGGAGACCCGCTTAAGCTCTAACCTACATTTTACCTCAAACTCTTTGAAAATAACTGCCTTGTACATTGAGAAAGATCATGGAGACTTTCAGAGTTTTATATACTGAATTTCGTATTTAGCATCTTTATTGACACATATTTACAAAGAAATTATTTTATTAAATCCAAAAGCAGAACTGAAAAAAATACAAAATAATGTTTAAGTGTATCTTCTCCTACACAGCAAGATTTAGTTTACTAACACATATTTTGTACCATATGTCTCTATATAAACAATAAAAGTGAAAAAGCTATATTTATTCAATATTATGAATAAATATCATAATAACAGCACTAAATGAGTTTGTTTTTATTTAAAACAATGTGCCGTAAATTTATTTACACGCCCAGTCGGCCATATAATTCCTTTTTTAAATTACTTTTTGAGAACTTAAACTTTATATACAAGTTGTCAGTGTTAATTATTATATTTTTTACAACATTTTGCCACATTTAATTGCACCAGTGTAATTGAGACTGATTTGATGAACGTATTTAAAAAAATAAATTTAAAAGAACATTAAACCACACATAAAAGTTATTCTCCACATTTGTCTATCTGGAATAAGACACAAGTGTTTACGTGTTTGAGTCAAAAAGAAGCAAAATGTTTACACTTTGGGCAACTACCGTACTCAGGAGTAGACGGCACGTTTACCCCCTCGTCCTTACCGAAGAACTGGCAACGTAATCTCGCTTGTAGGCTACTAAGGCCTGGAAGGGACAGGGTACAGTAGTGTCTGGTTATGGTGTAACACATTTTAGCACGTCAGTGACCGCTCTGTGCTTAAACACAGCGAACATAATGTGCCCAGTTGAGTAATTAAGGAAAGTAATAAAACAATTAAATAAGTTTGCTTCATTTATTATACAGTTACATGTATTATTACAATACAAGAATCAATCTCTCTTATGTACCAAGGTATTACAGCTTCAATACAGTTTTAACATTAGAAATAAAATATGATACTTCAATAATATATATTTGTTTGTAATATTGTTATTGGAAGTATCTACCACTGTGTAATCTATAGGCTTTCACCAAAATTCACAAGAACAGAATTTATTTTCACTGATATTGTTGCAAACAACTGACATAAAGAAATAGCCAACAGTACCTAGTCTGTATAATGATAGTTCAGTAAGTTCACATTTATAAAAAGAAATAATTAGTATAGAAAATATTTACAACACTCCTATAATTAGTATATTTAAAAGATTTCCAGAAAATGTGTACATTGACAAATTCTTATAAGCAAAGAGCACAAATACATCCAGCTAATATTTTCTTATCCAAATTGTGACTTAATATATACAATTAATAAATTTTACGTGATTGAAATAAGAATTTCAAAATTAGTGTTCTTAAAATTTAATTCGACCATTGACATTTTTCTGATTCAAATAATATAGTAAACTCATGATATATAGTAAATTTTAAATGATTCCTGTAGGTCAAAGTACCAATAATTTATTGGCTTTAATGATTGATATATATTTGTTATTTTTATTGAACAAAATTTACTGATAACATAATACAAGCTAACAGATTACTGAATTCCAACGTTTCAACTGAAAAACTAAATTCATTAGGAGAGACAGCAATTATTTTTGTTTATTGTGTTCAATATAGAGTCTGTCTGATGTTGCTACTTACCGTGGGAAGGTCAAATTAACAACCTTGGACTGGCTTCATTAAGAAGAGGTTTGTCAGTAATAACCAAACACAAGTTTCTACCACTTTGCTTGTTAAATTCAACCAACATTTAAAACAGGGTAAATACAAATCCGTTTGCATCTACTTTATTTATTAAGTGATACTAGAATCAACACTTATTTTAGTATATCTAGCCTATGCTGTGATGTTTAAAAAGTGTAATTTCATGTTTAATATTCCATGAGAAAGAACATCTTAAAGGAACATATATTATGGGAACTAACTTTTCGCCACTAAACCAGACCATGTTTAACATTTCCCCAGAATGTGTTATTATGGACATTTTTAATCTACAACTTCTGTAAGGACAATGGCGTCTTCTTGCTGTCAGTACCACCACACTCGTCTCATAGGCTACAACCTTTTGACATTACGTTCTATGGCCCTTTGAAAACCGTTTTTAATCAAGAGTGTGGTGTCTTCATGCGGGTAAACGTGAGAATCATCGTTTCAGATGTCGCTACTATATTTAAAAGATTACATTAAGGTAGCCAACATGGAAAAATGAATACATGGTTTCAAAACTACACTTAATCCAGGAATGTTTAGAGAGGAAGACTTCTTGGGTGCAGATGTTAGAGCTATTTATGAAATTCAGGAGGGCGAAACTAAAGAATTACAACCGGCATTCGAACAAATTATCCCAACCTCACCTGCAGTTGATGAAAAAGGAGATGATTCCTACATTTCTGTTGCAGAGATTTCACCATAACCATAAATGTGTATCCTGGATTACGACTAATAAATCAGTAGAGGCCAATGGATACAAAAAAAAATACAACATTCGGAACATCTGACACCAACAAAAAAGATTAATGCTCAAGGAAATCGAAAAGAAGAGAATAAAAGCAGATAAGGCATCGAAAGTTCCAAGAGACACCAAAATACCTAATAAGGATGCAAAGAAGAAGAAAAATACAATAAATCAGTACAAACCATCTTGTAGCAACAAAAAAGAAAGCCATCATGTAGTAAATACATTGATTTTGGGTCTTAAGGACATAACTGAAAACAATTTGTGGGGGGATGTTTCTATTAGGTCCAGGTTTCAAACGGTCCAACTCGCTTTACTACCGAAAATAAAAAACACAAAACAAAGACGATTTCATTTGGTCCAGGTCCAAATATTGGTGCTGTGATAGTGATTATGATCTTGATGTTGTGGACACCTTTGATTTATACGGACATTAAAATAGTTCTGAAGCTGTGTTTGTGGTGAATTTGGGCAGGACAAAGAATTATGGTATTTATTTTCCAAAACAGCCTGCAAGAACTGGACGCATAAAGATTGTAGTTCATGGAAAAAGAAAGCTGCAGCTTACTTGTGCGACTTTTGTAGTGTTGTGGTGAGTTTGTAGGCTACTTCAATTTCAATTTATTTCCGTCATTTCACAATACAATATTGCATATACACGTCATTCACATTACACACTAATACAAAATCGAACAACAATTACACAAAATATTAAATATCAAAACAACAACATTCAATATTAAAACACAATAACAACGAAATGTTCAATAGGAGTAATAATAATAATTATACAATGGTTAAGAATGGCAAACACAATGGTTCTAATTTTTGATTAAAGTTGTTTTTATATTGTTTTTCCTGTCAATAAAAGACTAATTTTGCTTTGTTTGAAGGATTATTGTTAATATTTACCAATATGTTTGGTTGAAATTAAAAGCGTTTTTTTACTATTAAACATGTTAAAATTTTTATATTGAACACTTTTGTTTATACACATGGGTTTACATAATGGGGTAATAGCCAACACAATGTATGTTATCACCGGGATGGTGGGGTAATGCCTAACAAGATAATTTTTTTTATAAACATATTTTTCTATCTGAAGATGTAATTTTAAAATACAGTATTGTTACCAAGAGGATTCAAAAGACAAAAAATCATATTTTATGTAGTACCATGAGTTATTAGAGCCACGGTGGCCGTGGTTGTTAAAGCGTCATTGCTTTATCAATCGTCATGGCAACCATCAATGGAAAGGTTCCGGGTTCAATTCCCATTGACCCCGAATAATTTTCTAAATGGCTTCTTAACAGACATCGTTGGCTGTGGTTCGGATTCCACGTAAAACTGTAGGTCCCGTCTTCATTAGCCTTAAGTGCAAAACAGTAGGACGTTAAACACAAAAAAAAAAAAAAAAAAAAAAAAAAAAAAACCATGAGTTATTTTTGTTATCAATTTTCATAATTTTGTGTAATTCGACACCAAACCATAGGTGATCGCCTTCACACTGCTCTCCCCTAAACTATTAATTTAACATGATGAAAAAACACCCTGCTCTTCTAGTTTTTTTAGTTCAAATTTGGCCACATCCGCAAAACATTTTGCATTTAGAATATTGCGATATTTTTTCACAATTTCTTCAGAACGATTTGAAACTACTATTAACTCATCCGCTCCTAACAAGTTCTGATTTTCACATAAAATAATAGCGACATGTCCAGGAATGAAAATTAAAGGCACTTCTTTAACAAACTTCAGTTCATCCTGAAACTCTTCCCAAGTGAACCTTTCTTCACTACCGATGCTTTCGAGAGTGGAATTAAAATTATTGAGGTACGTAGAGTATAGTTCAGGTAGCTTGTGCTGTTTGACATCTTCTTGAGCACTGTTAATTAAAAATAGAACCAGATCCACTGCAGGAGACGCCAATCTACACACTTGGAAGTCAATTAATTTCATGTCAATCACTTTACCTGTGTCATCGTGTTTAAACAACATGTTGCTGGTCCACAGATCGCCGTGATTTAAAACTCTCAAATGTTTTTTTCCTTTCAGAAGTTCAACCGTTCTATCCCACAATAATTCTCCTTTTTTATAATATTTGGCAAAATGTTCGTACCCTTCCCATTCTTCAAGTACGGATCCAAACGTTTCTGTTGCTTTCAAAAAATATTGTTTTACCGCATTATTTGAATCGTCAGTACACAAAATTTCTTTTGATACTTTTGCAATAAGTTCAGGATCCTGTTTGATAATTTGCAGAGACAGTGCATGAAATGAACTTATAACTTTCATGAACATGTTGCAATGATCAAAATCTAATTGTTTAATCCTGTCAATTAAGACATAACCTTGTTCCTTTAAATCCTCTAACACTAGTGTCCCTGGTACTTGACAGGTGTACGCATGAGGAGCAATTTTTATCTTTGTCATTTTGTCCATCATTGGTAAAACCTCTTTGTAAATTATAACTTCTTTAACAGTGTGGCCCATGTCATCTATTACGCTTTTCATCTGACTTCCTGGAGATTTAACTATTAATGATTTTTGTGTAAGTTCCCCGTTTCTTTCATACTTTACATTAACACGTATTAAAATGCCAACATAGTTATTTCCTTCAGTGACAGCGGCCTTGGCAGTGTATGACAACACATTAATAAAGGAATCATCCTCCTGCAGAGCAGTTGTTAAGAAGTCTTTGTCTAACCATGAAGGGGTAGATATGTTTGAATCCGTCATATTAATCTGAAACAAATCAAACAATTTTAAACCTACTGTACAATTTTATATAACACTTAAATATGTAAAATATTAAGTCTCTTGGTGTGTTCTTGTGTTACTTATCATGACGCAATAAAACGTAATTAAAAACCAATAAAACATTGGGGTAGGAGGGTAGCAATAATATGATACAAAAGTACAATATTTTCGTACTCACTGACCAAAGAGAATGACTTATACTCCTATATTAATTGTTTACAAATATTCAGATGTGTGAACAATTACAACCCTAAGTTATATAAACAACTTTGGTTTAGTTTGTTAATAAAGTAGTTTCATTGCATCAGTTTTTTTTCCTGTGAATTAATTAATGTAATCATTTTGTAAAAGTTGGAAGTTTTAGGTATAACATTCTTGAGTACTGAACAAATAATATTTAAGGCGTTATGTTATCTCGATACGTATTGTTTCTTAAATATTATATATTTGTATTATATTCACACTACTAAGACATCTTTCTGATTCAGCTGCGGTAACACAAGTTGTTATAGTTACGGTACGCCTTATTGTAGTTAGGAGCCTTGTAAGTTTCAGAAAATAACACTTTATATATTATTTTATTTCACTTATAACACATTTGTTCCTCAAACAGACTACAATAATCAAACGTCCAATATAAATGTTAAGTACAGTATAAAGAAAACAACAACAAGTGATTTTAAACCAAATGGAATAGTACATAAACAGGCACAATCACTGACCCCTTTAAGGAATAGTTAAAGGATCCCTTTAGTATTAATCCTGTGGTGTAATCAGAGAGGACAGAGTTTTTCTGGAACCCAATATTTTACAGACCTACTTACCAGGTAAATTAAAATGTGAATTGTTTTTATTACAGTAATAAGCTTACAATTCTGTTATTGTTATTTAAAACTAACTTGGTACGAATTCAAATTAACTTAAAATCAAAAAAAGTATAAAAAATTGTACGCATGGACAATAGATGTTTTGTGTAAGAATGTTTAGTTAGTAATCACAATATGCCGATGGTTTTTCAAGAAACTAGGATACATGGTTTTTGCTATTAATTGGTTTTATTGTTCCTGTATTCTTGCCAAGATTTTATTGAACATAACGGTTGTCAAGTGTTTATCTATCAAAATTTATATGGAGGTTAGCAACCCTGTCTACCTGCCTACTGCCCGTCGGACCAGTTTAAACCCGAGCCTTCTCTACAGATAAAAAATACCTTTGACCATCGGACCAGTTTAGTACAACCCGCATAAAGGTTGTGTCAAATGCCTGTTTAGCATCAGAATGAAAAAATTTGTTGTCTTCATCTTCTTCTATGTCGTCTGTAGTCTGGGTTTTGGTAGTGACAATAATTTAATCAGGCAGCTCTTCTTCTATGGTGAACCAAACCTGCTCAAACTTCACAAAGCACTATCTAACATTTCACATTGTAGGCTTATCAAAGATTTACGAGATATCAATTGTATGACTTGTAATGTTTGTGTGATGTTTCCTCAAAAATTTAACTGTAGGAACGCCTACACCCACGTCACTTGTAACGTTTTGAAGCGACACACCTTCATCTAGAGGAAGAACTTTTAATTTATCTGCTAATGTAAACGAAAAATATTTACTGTTTTTGTTGCATAACAACAAAAACATACTGTGGGTACAAAATAATTACGATCACAACACTCAATGAAAAACTCATTTCTAAAGAAACATACAGCACACTCTAGATACACACTTGTTTAATGTCAACTACTATAGAGGGCAGGTAAGCAATGATTACCTCATAGTCGCTACTAACCAATTGCAAGTATGGTTTCATTTTTATATTATGCATTATTTATAAACACGTACTAAATTTCAGCTCCCTGTTCTAATGGGAAGTTGGTAAATTACAAATGTTTATTGAATTAAAGTATTGTTCCCGTTTTCACTCCTTTAAATGCAAGTAGTTTTTCATTTATATATTTATTTATTTATTTGCCACAATACAGCACATTCAGGGCAAATATAAAATGCCAGATGGCAGGTCAATGCAAAACAAGATATTGCAATACACAAACCTTCAATAACAAACATAAAACATTTAATACTACAATACCAATGTTTAAAAATACATTCTAAACATTTTTTGTAACAGAAAACACTCCTCAAAAAATACCACAGCAGGCAATACGTTCACTTCTCTAGCATAAACTCACCGACTGAATAAAAACAACTTTCAAACAGATGGGTTGTTAACACATTTTTTAAATTTATTTAAAATTTAAATTTTCTTGAAATAACTGGGGATTTTATTGTATATTCAATAAATCTATAGTTTGGAGTGCATTGTTAAACATTGTGGTCTTAGGATAATTGAACAAATTAATGTTTACATCTTATCGAGTATCCATGTTCGGTTTTACATTTAAGAAATTTAGAATAGTTTGCTTTAACAAAAGACAATACATTCAATATATATATATATATAGGCCAATATACAGGGCATGGGTAGTAATCCATGTTTTTTTATAATGTGGTTTACAAGAGTCTTAGCATTTTAAATTAAAAATTTTCCTATAATTTTTTTCTGAATTTGAAATATTTTTTTACTATTTTTTTAATCTCTCCAGAATATAATCCCATAAGAAAGCCGTGAATAAACGTAGACATAGTAGACCAGCAAGGTTGCAGCCTTATTGGTAACTCCACTTTATAGTAAATATTACAAAATAATATTTATTTAGGTTTCAAGTTTAGGCCCAAAATATGATTTTGCAACCATAGAGTATTTTAAACTATTAACCCTAAGAAATTTACCGAGTTTTTGGTGTTATTAGAGTGTGTAAATGTTCATCACTAACACAAGAAGATCTGATGTGATTTGAATGGAAGTTAATTATATTTAATTTTTAAAAGTATTATATCTGCCTTAAACCAGCTATTCTTTATACTCAAGTTATTCTCTAAGTCTAATTTTAATTGGAGTCCAGTAAAAATAGACAAAAGAAGGCCAAAAGCTGGGAACCCGGTGCAGGCTAAACGATTTTTATGAATTTTTTATTTGATCGTCTTGGCAGGTAGATTAAAGTTAAAAAATGTTTTTGTGCCCTTCGTTTTTTTTAAATGTATCGAAAAAATTAAAAAATGTTCCAAAAAATTCTAATTCTAATAATATCTCAAGTTCTAAAACGAATTTGTGGGTAATTTGGGCGTTTTGGGAGGCACTGATCACGAATATATATATACAATATGAAAATTCAACATGGCGGATACATAATTGTAGCTTGCAAAAGTACCCTGCACCTTGTAATAATTAATAAATAATAATAATTCATAAATGTAAATGATCACACTTGGTGGTTTGTGTGAGAATGCTGACGGCAAGTTTAGCTTCAACGGGGTGGGCACGCTATAGAAGCTAGCGTCTACAGTCAGTCTTGTTTTGACCGCATCCGCGAATAGACTCATGTAGTAAAATATCCTTGCCTTTGCCTTTATTTAGTTTAGTATTAAGTTCGGACCAGCAGAGAGATGTATCGATTATTACTTTGAATAAACGGTTTAAAGTTAATCTATCGCCTACTTCATTGAAGAAACCCACTTTACGCCAGAAAACCATCCTGACAACCGCCCGTACGCTCGCGCGAGAGCAGAAAGGCACCACCCATAGAGGAGACGCACCATCTCGAGGACACCGTAGGGGTAAACTCGAAGAGGGCCACGTTACATTTGGTGTCAGAAGTGGGATTCTTCAAAAAAAAAAAAGGTAGGAAAAATTCTGCTGGGTTTATGTGTAATTTTTGAAAATTTTGAGAAAAAGTAAACATTTTTTTTGAGTCTTAAGAGTTAATTAATTTATTAAATGATATGAAAATTTTGTAAGTTAACTGCATGTTAGAATAAAAATGTTTCGGTTCGCAAACGATATAAAATTTATTGTATAAAAGGAAAGGCATTGTTGGCGGGGAACGGTACGTATGTTTAAACTAATTCCTTTCGACGGGAAAATATACGTATTGGGTCCGCTAGTGTCTGGGCAAATCCTAAAGTTTGCGTAGTGAAATATTTATTTGTTTATCTACATTAAATTAAATTGTGTCGATCAGAAATAAAAAACCGTCATTTTCAATAATATAATGTTGTGGTAATAAATTATATATAAAGGAAAATAATATTTGCAGAGGTTTAATAAAATAAATTAGAAATAAAGGGAAAATATATCAATGATAGCAAGAGTAATTTTACAAATTTATATATAAATTAAAAGAGGTTAAATAGGAAATAAATTATTTTTAAATATCCTAAAGTGTATAAAAGTATACGAGTCATATTTTTTTAGGAAAATTATTTTGTTTCAAAGCAAACTTAGAGTAATATTTTTAATAGTAATAATAAGTATTATTTAATACTAATATAATGGCGGAAAATATTCCGATCGATGGCAGTGGCGGCTCGTGCTATAGGTTTACTGGTTCAGTGAACCCCCAACCAAATTGCGTTAATAACATAATATTTTAACAAATATAAATATTTAGTAATTTTTTCATAAATGTAACAATATAGATTGAAAAGTTGTTAAAATACGACGTAGAGTAACAACGCGCAGCTCTCCTACGTCGTTTTCAGCATCTTGGTTCAATTCAAAGAACGAACCTCCTGGCCTAGGCGAGGGGGTACAGGGGGACGGTGGGGGAATAGCAGTTTCAACGTTGTTTTTCGCTGCAATCTAAATGCAGCGACTCCCGACTCCTTCCGAAGATAGCCGAAGCTGCAGTTCACAACACTGTTTTGTAAAAAAAACCTTACGCCTATTTTTTCCTTTACGTAGTTGGTGTTTGTTTACTTCTTTGATTTATAGGTTATGTCAGTTGTGCATTCTATGAAGTTCATGGATTAAGTCTTAGTGTGGACATATTATTAAATAATATTATTGCAGTTCAATGTTGTTATGAACAGCGTTACACCTTTGCTAAGGGTAACTTTTCTTCTTTACTTCTTGGAGAAAAGTGTGCTATTAAAGTACACTGGTATTTGTGTCACTTCATTATTTATGAGTCACTTTATCAACTAAAAACTTAAATAAACTAATTAATAAAGTATAGGCTTCTATGTAAGACAATATTGTTCTCAATTTTCCATTTATAATTAATATCTATATTCCAATCTATCATGCAAACTGTAACCCGATTTTATCTCATTGCACGCTTTTCAGAGATGTCTTAAAACAACCAAATTTAAGTAAAAACAGGCCTAAAAGTCGAAATTCTTATGTTTAGTACTAAAAACAAATTTGCAGGACCCCCCTCCCCGGTAGATTTGAACCCCCAAGGTAATAATTCACCAGCCGCCACTGATCGATGGTGTCAAGTACTCCGTGCAAGCTGCATTCGCTTTAATGGATGCAAAACTTTTAGGGAACAAATAAATCTCAATAATACTTTACAAGAACGTTTAGCCGCGATTGAAGTGAATGACATGGAATTCTCGAAAGTAGGAAACGAAACAACACACATATCAGATTTGAATTTGAGTTTAGTACCAGTATTACCTAGTTTTAGTGGCGAGAAAAAAGGGGAAACGGTTAAAGATTTTTTGGACCAAATAACCAAACAGATTGGGATGAAAAAATTCCGTTTATAACAATGGCGTACAACTCACAAACTCATGAGACAACAGGTTACAGCCCATTTTAATTAGTTTTTGGAAGAAAAATGGTTACACCAATGGAATCTACTTTAAAAATTACGGAAGACACTTTTATTTTTGATAATTACATTGAAAGTGTTCGGTCACATTTAAATGAAGCGTATACAAAAATGAAATTTTATCAGAAAAATCAGTTCGGGAAACAACGGGAACAATACAATAAAAATACAAAACAAAACGCTTATTCAGTAGGTCAGTATGTATATCTGTATACGCCGGTATTAAAACGTCATAGGGTAAAAAAATTAACAAAATTGTGGAAGGGACCATATGTAATTTTAAAAATAATCTCTAAATTTAATATAATGTTAAAAATTAGGAACAGGGAAGTTATGGTTCACGTAAACAGAATCAAACCATGTTTAGAGGTAATTAAAGGGAAATTGCAACCAAAATTAAAGAAACAGTTGAGAGATCGGCAGTCGATAAATAAGACCAATGCCAATTTAGAAACTAATTCAATGATAGATAATACAACACTGGACACGCCGAGTACGACAGCTACAAATCAGGATAAGGATATAGGTAAAATTTTAAATCATGAATTACCTAGTACAAGTGTTGAAGCAGTCATAGCCACTGTCTGTGATATGGGCTCAACAAACGTCAAGGCCATCAAATCTATGGGTTCTCGCAAAAGTAAACCGTATTTCATGCATAAAGGCAATCCTATCTTCACCATTTACGATCCTCCTCATCTGCTCAAATGTACAAGAAATATGTTGCTGAAGCACAATGTGAAATGTAGAGTTACTACAGGTAAGGACAAAGTTATGGTCTTATATTTTATTGCAGTATTTGAAGTATTGTATGTGTATAAAATTATGTAATTATAAACAAATTTGTAAAAGCATCCCTTGTGCAATTACGTCACCACCTTCTCTTGGCCTATATTTCATACCATCAAGTTTTCTATATACGCATGGATTGTTTTTTGAATTTCAAATAGGCTGTTTTTTTTTTGAATTTATAATATATTGTTGTAAATATTTTAATAATTATAATTCTGTGTTTATTTAATTTTAAAATTGCTAGAAATATAGTTTTATGTACAGTTTATTCGGTAATTTAGCCAGCATTTTACATTAGCCAGCAACAGAACCTTATGCTACAACATTTTACTATTTAATTATGTATAATTGTGTTACATTTGACTTTAGGCTTGGCCTAATTCATGAATTCAATATAGCCTAACAAAAAACAAAACAAAATTGTACAACTCACTATATTAAAGCATGGTTATACAATAATTTGTTATTTCTAAGTAAAAAGTCCCATGGTTACCAATAATTGCAATTTTATTTCATTTTAAAATGTATGACATACATGTACAAAAAGATCATTTTGCTAGAAGTCCACTTCCAGAACTAATACAAAAAATATTAATGTAGCACATATATATAAATAATTTTTACATTGTCTGTATTTTTCACTAATTACAGGTAGTCTGGACTTTGATGGAGTTGCCAGATGGGATGACATCCAAACTGCATACGATTTGGATAAATCTTCAGCAGAGTTCCGTATGCTACATAAGCTGAAAGATTCACATTTGGAGCCTATAGGAGCCCAAAAAATGAAAGTCGGCAAAGCAGCTCAGGTTTTAAGTCACTCTGTAGCAGCTGCTATTATGGTTTATGTTCAATTTGGTAAGTTTGTTATAATTATTTAGGTTTTGGTATGTTAAACATGTGTAAGAGAAAGTATATATTATAATGAATTGAATAATTTCATTTATTGCGACAGAAATTTCTATTATTATTAGATTTATTTTGCAATAATTTTTGATTAATCATAACACAAAATAAAAATAAAATAAATTTCTTCACTTGTAATGTAGATAGAATTTTTTAGTTAAGAAAGTAATCAAACTATTTATAAAAGCAAGCCTATCCATATACAAAATTCAAATAAATATGGCCATATATAATTCAAACTAACATTAAGTATGACATATACAGGCAATATACAAGATTAAGATACAAACACTACGTTCAAGCATGAAACATTTTAAGCCATGAGAAATCATAGAAGGGGTTGATTTGAATGTATATATTGAAACATAAGATTCTGGTTTTTTTTTTTTTTTTGTAAAGAACAGTGAAATGTAAGTAATACTAATTATTTACCTTAAGTCCGTCTTGTGACTCCTTGTCGTTTAGTTTAAGATGACATGTTTCGGAGCCGTAACTCCATCATCTGGTCATCCTTCTGGTGAGTTCGTCGAACATTAAAAACATTAAAATTTTATAAACACACATTTGCACACACACGTTACAATTCGTCACACAAATAAATACAAGAAATAAGCCGCATTTTAACGTCCGGTCAGTATAATGCAGTGCAGATTAAATATATAAAACATTAAAAAAAAACCAGATGACGTATTAAACGACAAACTTACGTTCAACTCCCACTATTTGTATAAAACATACAGAGATAACGATCAGTAATCTGCACTGCATTTTACTGACCGGACGTTGAGATGCGGCTTATTTCTTTTATTTATTTGTGTGACAAACTGTGACGTGTGTGTTAGTGTGTGTGTAAATGTGTGTGTTTATAAAATTTTAATGTTTTTAATGTTCGATGACCTCACCTGAAGGATGACCAGATGATGGAGTTACGGCTCCGAAACATGTCGTCTTAAACTGAACGACAAGGAGTCACAAGACGGACTTAAGGTAAATAATTAGTACCTATCAATTATTTGTGACTCGGACCAAAATCATGCAATGAAATGTGAGAGTCACAAAATTGGTTAAATAGTCTAGAAGATAACATTGCACTTTCTAACTATCAAATTTTGATCAATACAAACTAAAGGTTTATTTACAACTCAGAAAGGCGACTTAGTTCCTCCTATTTATTCAAAGCCAAATTGTCACATCATTCTACTTTTTTATCCTTTTGTTGCTCTCTTAAATTAAGCTTCTAACAACATTTTACATTACGTAATACCTTGTTTGAAAAAAATTCTAATTATCTGGTATGTTTGTTACAGGTTCTCTACCGTCATCGGCTCTGGCAACTTCAACATTTATAAAAATGTGTGATGAACTTTTTGATTCATTTAATGGCAACTCTTACAATTTTGAAGGAGGTAAAAAGTTAAAAACTTTTCTCCGAGATGGGAGTGCCCACTTACAGTTTTGGAAGAATGCATTAAAAATTGTGGATAGCTGGCAATTCCAATTTGAAAAGGTAAAGGATGGAATATCTAAACAAGTAATTTTGAGGCCACCTTCACAGAATGGCTGGCTCATTACTCATTACTATGAGAGCAGTCATGCTGTTGTGGACATACTTGAAAGATACTCTGTCCTTGGACTATTTATGTATTCGAAATCTGAACCAAGATCCTTTGGAGAATTTGTTTGGTTCAATTCGTAACAACTGTGGGTCCAACTACAATCCCACAGTTGGCCAATTTGTAGGTAGTCTTAAAACCTGCATTATCAATTGTCTTGCATTTAATGTTATTGTTAAGAATGGTAATTGTGAAAATGATAATGCAGATATTTTGAGCACTCTTCAAAGTTTTCTTGGTTCAGATTGTTCCGATATGGAAGTGGGTGCTAATCCAGAAAATCCACTTACAATGGATGATGAAAATCACGGCCCTGCTGCTTGTAGCGCAGCACCAGACATACCAAGTGACAAGGCCTTGATGTCAACATCCTATATAAGTGGGTATATTGTACGGAGGCTGCTTGCTAAATACAATTGTGATGATTGTGGAGCTGGTCTCTGCTGTAAGCCTTCTGATGATTTCTATCATGCAGGAATTGCATTCAAGGAGTACAACGAAGAATACAATAGGCTAACTTATCCATCTGAAAAGTTTGTCTATTGTGTTACTCTTTGTGCAAACTTGGTTGACAAAATTCTTAATGAACGTGGTCATCAGAATGATTTATCCAAAATCATCAATGATTGTATTCGGCAAACAGTAACCTTTGAATGGTTCAAAGACTTCTGTGTAGTCCACTGGGAGGACGTTTACACCACCTTTATAGAATCTATTGTAAAACTATGTATTCCTTGGTAGTGTACACGCTCTAATAGACAGAGGATGTCTAACGCTACGCAGAATAGAAAAAATAGAATTTTAAAACACTGCTAAATTAAATTATATATTTTCGGCCTAGTATTTAAATGTCTGTAGTATTGTATATATTTATATTTTGTAAGCACTCCTGATTGTATATATATTGTTAATATTGTATATACTGTAAATATTGTATATTGTCTTTTTATCCAGAAATGTCTGGATAAAAGCGCTTGAACTATTTTGTAATTAAGACTCATGGATACATTCAAGTGAAAGTACTGAGTCGTAGAAGTTGTACAGAGTCTTGAGTGAAGAGCATCAATCGGTTTTGGTGATTTTGAGAGAAAGATATTTTTAATGCAATCAATATTTGTTCAGGTATATATTCATAGCTTTACATAATAGTTGATTTCGCTCTTGCTTTTTTAAAAATATTTCTTCAGTGATTAACTGTAGGAGTACAGTGTATTATTTCTCTCCTCTTCTTTTTTTGGTTAATATTTAAACAAATCTTTTATATTCTTAAAGCATAGCTTTACCAATTTGTTTATTTCAATTCTTTTTTGTTTTATAAAAAAATAATAATAGCTTGACGCTTTTTTTTTTGCTTTTGTAAAAAAACCTTTTTTGAGAGGATTGTATATATATTGTAAATATTGTATATATTGTAAATATTGTATGTACTGTAAATATTGTATATATTTTTTCTGATAAATAATATTCAAAGAATAATTAGTGACATATAAATTAAACATACAACTGAATCATTTTAGTAACGTAATACAAACCAACTCCTAATTATGTTTAATTTTTTTCAAAATTTCGTTTCCATGTTTTGGGATGGTGCAAACTTTTCCTTGCATTTTCTGAAGATAGAGTTATTATTTGTTGCTTCATTGCAATGCATAATGTAAGATCAAATTAAGTTTAAAAAGAAAATATTAAGATTCAAAACAATGTATTCACAATAAAGCTCACATGTGTGTAGCAAAAAAAAAGCCATGACACTTTCACAGGTCACATGACCTATTTTGAGCAATTCCATTGGTATATAACGGAGATGGCCACTTTTGAAACAAACCTCTGCTGTACTTGTCCGTTTTTGAAACTAATTTTATATTAAATCGTTAAAAATAACACGTTTCTGAAACAACTAAATATCGCCAATGAAAAGAGCAAAAAAAAATATAGAAACAGGTGATACTTCAATTTTGTCCAGGAACACAGTTGTCCGTCTTTGATCCCATGCTACTCATTTAACAAAATATCAATTCATTTAAAATATACTAAAAAACAAATGGGATTTAATCGATAGATCATAACCATTATGTCAACTGTTTTTAACAGTTTGTTGAAAAACATTTGAAGTATGTAATTACTTTTATTATAAACAATTATTCAAGTTTAAATGTCTAGATTGATAAAATTTGTCTATATTTTAACATTTGCATTTAGTTATACATGCAATAATTTTGAATGATAATGTATATGTGAACTTGAGGTTTTATACTTAAGAATAAACTGAAGATGATTGGTAATTGTAAACCTTTCAAGATAATTTTATGTGAATATTATTGATTATATATCTAGGTGATATAATGTTTTAATAAATTTGTCTTATCTAAAAAATGTTATTATTTGTTTATTATCCTTCTAGTGCTTTCTTTAATGGCAACAAAAATAATGCATTCTCTTTTATTTTTATAAAGAAAAATTATGATTAAAAATGTCTAAAACCATTATTAATTACAACCATTGTGCATCCACTTATTTAATTTGAGTGTACATTTTAACAAATAAGATTTCTTTATCTACAAGTGGTCAAATATATTTCAATAATACTTTTACCAAAGCTATTTTCAAATAATAATATGTTAATTTATAAGTGTTATAAATTTAAATAAATATTACATTATTTTAATTTTTACAGCCTAATATTATGTGATTACTTTTGAAATTAAGTATTTTTCTTAGATTACTACTGTGTTTTAAATTATAGACAAAATGTATTATTAAATGACAA
>JAGFPH010002048.1:46363-56672 GCA_018207615.1 Philaenus spumarius
TTGTAATTTATTTAACTATGTTGCGTTTGTAAATAATTTCTGCACATGTTCATTTTAATAATAATTATTTAATGGAAAAGCTATCACCCCTATTGATAGTAAATTACAATTATATTTAACTAGGTATGTTGTGTTTTTAAATAATTTCTGTACATATTCATTTTAACACTTTTACTGCCAACCCTTATGAATGAAAATTTACCTCCAGGCCACAGAGTTTTTTCATTTGTATCCCAATGACTTAAAATACCGGTATATATAAATAATTATTTTTGGTTGTCAAAATTTATTTGTGTGAAAAGTAGATACACATGTCCTCTAGCGTCTGCAACATATAATATATTGCATACTTTGTGTACCATGTATATCTGCCAACGTAAAGACCAACTTAATACTGCTGTTCTGTGGGGCCAGATGAGTAACAAATAATATAAATTGTTTAATGCATAAGCTACCTCTACTATTGATAGTAAATTGCTATTTTATTTATCTATTTAGTGTTTGTCAATAATTTCTGTACCGTACCCTATTCAATTTAATATGAATTGTTTAATTTATAAGCTACCCAGATCCCCATTAATAGTAAATTACTACGGTATTTTTTTAAACTACAGTATTTTGTGTTTGTATTTAATTTCTGTAGATAAACATTTTAATATCAATTGTTTAATACTTAGGCTAACAATCCTATTGATGGTAAATTACTAAAGCTAATTAAAATAATTAAAACTATTTTTGATTGGAAATACTGTGTGAACATAAACATGATAACATTCATTATTAAGGCTAAACAGTACAAAAAAAGTTGTGTTTTTAGCCCAATAGATAGCAGCACTGTCGTGGCCAAATTAATTTTACTGATTACTCATTTATTTTTTATCCGATTTGAAAAAATAAAACTGTTTTGTAATCAGTATAAAGTTGTTAAAGGCGCTATGTTTTCTAATTTTCGAAAACATTACTTAATAAATTTTTACAATTAATAACTTTTAAAATAAGTCAAAATTTGACTAAAACAGGTAGTCATTTTTAGGGCAAATTTTTTTGAATAATTTTAAAGTTTATTTCAAACAAATCGGTTGAACGGCAATCATTTTTTTACTGCCATATATGACTTCTTTGAACCTTTCTCTACAAAAAGCTATGGAACACTTTTAGATTGATTTATAATTACTATATTTTTCAAATTTTTGAAAACATTCTTGCACACACACCGAAAACATTAACATGGACAGTTGTAGGGAGAATTAATTGAAATTACAGTAAAATATTTTGAAAGAAATTAAGTTTTTAGTACTACGTTTTAGATTCGAATATTTTCGCTACGGGTACTGACGACGAAAGATTGCTTGATGCTTTGACTTGACTAAGTTCTAAATAATCAAACAATTTGTAGTTTTACTTTGTTCACCCTAGGCTTAGTTGCCTGGGTTTATGTACCGTTAGTTTTAGCATAGATCATGAATTACTGTAGTTAGCCAAATACAATGGTTTTAGTCACTTGAGAACGGGAATTGATTTGTATTCCCGAAACGTCGTGTTTGATTATTTAACACACAAATGATGGCAAATGTCCGAACAAGTAATTATAATAAAATTCAACATCCATCATTAATTAACAATAACTTCAAACAGAGAATAAGTTCTAAAAATAGACAAACTCAAACAATGACAGGAGCAAGTAGGGGTGGGTAGAGGTACAGATGGTACCGTTATGAATTATGAAATAAGAGCCTTGAGGTCATTTCCCTGGCCTTGAGGGGAGAGTGAGATGACAAACAACTCTCCCATAACTTATGAAATTATCAACTGTAGCCTACACTCCAAACAACTCAGCTTAAAAACTAAACCATTTAATGACTTATTTTTACCGGGTAAAAACGAAATCAGGTAAAACGGGACCGCGATAACGAGGACTGCCTGAATACATAATGTTTTAAAATGTTCTATAGGCTATGTCACGAACATAACCTCCTTTTTCCATAAGATTTGGTTTTCGCTATTTGCGGTTTTGTTATTCAAAGCAATTTTTCGGAACCTATCCGAGTTTTTTATTCGTTTGATATCATTTTGTGATTCGAGGACCACTAAATGATTTCTTTTAGAAAACAACATTTTACAATTATTCAATTCAATTCTTTGATTTATCTACACTCTACAAGAAATTTTAAATTAATAAATATATTGATACAGTTTTTTTTTTTAGAACTAAATTACAAAACTTTTGTACGTTTTGAAAAAAGAAATACAAAAATGTTTACTACTTTTTATGTAGGTCTAAAGTTGAACCTTTTTCTTTCATTACTGAACATTTTTTGTTTCTTGAGCTAATAACTTTCTAAAATTTACATCTATCACTTTTTTACTGACATATATAAATTCTTTGAACCTTTCTCTACAAAAAAGCTACGGACCACTTTCGAATTGGTATATAATTACTATATTTGGCGAATTTTTGAAAAAATGCTTGCAAACGCCCTATAATATATGTAAACGTCCTTGAACGTATGCCCTAAAATAAAACACAAATCTCAATAATAGATGGCACAAATTGGATAGGCAACAACCTAAAACGGCTAATACATAACTTACCTTTAAGTGGTCCTTAAATTGGAGGCAGAAATTGCTGAAGCCTTGATTGTTTTAAATTTTGGTAAACACAATAGGCATTTAAATGTTAAACTATTTCCCTCCCTTGTCATTTGTTCATAAAAGTTTGAAATGACTGGCCACAATAAAGACATAATTAAATTAAAATTAAAAAGTAAAAAATTAAAATACTGCTACACTAGACCTAACTCACTATTAACAATCACTAATTCACTAAATAAAATCTAAACTGTCAATCACTATAACAGGGCAAAACAATTAAACAACTTATACAAAATTGACAAAACTATCCAACTGTAATAATGGAATGCATATAACCAAGGGCTAATTGAATGACACTGATGGGTATGTTAACGGCGTTGTTTTGTTTGTTTACGTTACAGTTAGTTAATAGCCCAGGTACCTTCTACAGGTATAAGATATCTGGGCTAATAGCTAGTTCTATCTTTCTTTAGATACCCCACCCCTTCCGGCCTGCCAATAAGCAATAAATAACCCAAACTAAGGAATATTGAATGTTGTTGCGTCAGGCCCACCCACATGGCCGGCATTTCCATTGTGACAAATCTTTCCGGGCATCCGTCAAATTAACTGACGTTAGTTTTAATCGTTAACCAATATTTTAACAATTAAGAGTTAAAAGTTAATCAGTTTTAAAACTAACGATTAAGTTAAAAGTTACCCATATTTTTAACGATTAATTTTAATCGTTAATTTTTTTAATCGTTAATCCCAAGTCTGTTTATTACAAATAAAACATAACATATCTTTTTAGAAGGTTCCATCGGGGGTTGACGTGCGGAGCACGCAGGGGTCTCCCCTAGTTAGTATAGATAAAATGTTTGAATGTAAACTACAGAACAGCTGTTTTATGTTTTTAATTTATTTATTTAATACCAAATGTTTTAATGTAAACAAAGCAGATGTTTTTAAATTCTCATGTATTTCTTATGGGGATTTTTCGTTTTTCGGGGACCCCCAAAACCCCTTAGTTTTTAATTTTAGAAAAAATTTACATTTTTCCCTCGTTCATTGAATCGATACCTTTAATTTGATACCTCTCCCATCATCCTCCGATTTACCAAATTCCCACAATTTTGAATCTAAAATTTCGCTTACAGAAATATATATAAGGATTGTAATGATTTTGTAATATTCGTATACAATGACTGTGTATATTTGTACTTAATAATATCAATAGCTTGATAACTGTATTTATAAAATACATCTACAGATTTAATTTAAATTACTAAAATGTCACATATTATTAAACAAACTACAAGTGGCAATTTACTGTCTAGTGACGGTAAGTCGACTGTAGCTCATTCTAGTCGTCAACAAAATAACCATTTTAAACATTTCAAGATCAGCGCAACCTGTCGTCAGACATTGACACTACTTGAACCTTTGCTTCAAAAATCTCTCACTAAAGAATGCATTAGGTGGCCTATCTAGAACGTCCATAATCAAAGGTAATAAATAGCCTAGTATCCCAGAGACCTTATACACAGATGTCGCATGCGAAGAATTTAATGACGCAGTACGATAACTGTACACACTGCAGCGCTGGCATAGTCAAGAACTCCAGGGTTTCCAAATTTGACCAAAAGATGGCAGTAGCGTATTTGTTAACAGTTAAATACAGCATGTTGTCTTTTTAGATTGTAGTTGTAACTCCTCAACTATGTGTTTGTTACTTACAAGAATAATTAGTTCATTAGTTGTGTTTGTTACATAGTACGAGTTAGTTGTGTTTGTTTATTTATACAAAGTAATATTTTAGTTTAGTCTTACTTATACAATGCCAGCAGGACATAAATGTGTTTATTTTAACTGCGGTAAAACTGCAAAAACATATCCTAACTTGAAAATGTATTACTTTCCATTAGACGCGAATAGAAGAAAAGAATGGATTGTAAACTCAGGTATGTAAACTTAATATTTTTACACTATATAAAATATGTTAAATGTATACTAATATTTAAAAACAAATGACATAAATAAATAATTACACACATTTTTTAGGATCAAGTTCAAATATTGTTTGTTTTAAATCATTTGCAAACTTCTCGTTAATTAGCTCAGTTTAAACAATTAATTTTGTTATTTTAATTTTGTTAATTCTGCTATTTTGTTATATAAGTAATATTGTGTCTTCTAAAATAGTATATATATACAAAACTAATATCAATTCTCTTTTTGAATACTGTATCATATAAATCTTTTTAGTAGAAAACTTTATTACATGAAAAAAATATTGTGAATGAATATAAATATTCTACATTTATTTCAAAAATGAATAACTTATCTTTAACATAATAATATATTATGTAGGCCTATTTTATAATTTTCTTATCTTATAACTTATATTAAAAAAATTAACTGGGTGTGCTTAAGACCACACGTTGGAAGTGATAACTTCTATGATTACGGGGATTTTTAACTCGGTAAATGTGTACAATTATAAGGATTATAAAACTGTAGGCCTATTTGTTCAAATTGTTTATTTATATCCGTTATTATATATTTAAAGAAAGGTAAAAATATTATCTTTTAGTTACCTTTTATTTCATATTGATAGATCAAATGATTTAGAAGTTGTTAATATTACAGTAAAGAAATTAATAATCAAATATGTTATACAAAGATGTACGAATGTTTGCGAAGTTAAACAGTAGGTATCCTTCTTTAAATTTGTATAAACGAATATATTGATGATCAAAGGTTAGTTTTATATACAGTTTATAACCCCAAAGCAAATCTTATAACGTGTAGAAGCCCATATAACTCATAGTTATAGAAGCCTACATTAGTTGTATAACTAATATATAATAAAATTAACATCACAAGAAATTTTAATGGTTGAAGTTGTAAACATAACCCCAAAATATAATCTACGCTGGGTTTTGTTTAAGAATTACAGATGATGGGCGAAATCAGCTGCTGTTATATTATATTAACTAATTCTTATGTGTTAATTTGATTGCTATGCTAATAAATGTAAATAATGTATTAATAATATTCCCTCTCCACGATCTGACTTGTGTCTAAACAAAAGCGTGACGCGAGATCTCGCGAGAAATCTGGCGTGATGCGAGATCTCGCGGGAAATCTGGCGTGATGCAAGATCTCGCGAGAAATCTGGCGGACGCGAGATCTCGCGGGAAATCTGGCGTGATGCAAGATCTCGCGAAAAATCTGGCGTGACGCGAGATTTCGAAAACATAGCCAAGTCGAAAGTGCCCAACGGGCCAATAGAAGTTATCACTTCAAAAATGTCGGTATTTTTTTCCGAGTCAGTTCGGCTCTTGCCATCAAGCACCCACATTCATTTATCTACTGTACCGCATAACTTGACTTATACAAACAAAAATTAATCCCCACACATTTCTTATGGGAATTTCAAATTTGCAGCATTTTCTTTGAATTGTTTTTCATATATCTTCGGATTTAATCCAGATACGTAGTTAGTTTTGGTCTTGAAATACTCATTGAATTACAGGCTTTCATTTGAAATAGATAGAGATCATTCAAATCGGTCGAGTTTAAGGCAAGTTATGGACCACTAAACAACATAAATTTGATTTTTTTCTAAATCAACTATATTTAAAGATCTATACCTCCAGTTCAAATTATGTTACCCAAAATGTATTTGTCTACGAACCTACATTGGAGTACTAGCTTTCGTTTACCTATACCATTCATTATAGAGATCAGATGAGTTTGAACACAAGGTGGACAAAATTCATTTTGATCAAAACATTTTTATTTCAATATTTGTAAATTTAGTCGGAAAAATTCTTAGGTTAGGCCTAGACTGATGAATTACCATAGCAACCAATTTAATAAAATAATAGATAAAACAGCTGTTTGTTATAATATTTCCATTAACACCAGATTTCACACTTTGAAGGAACTACTGTATTTGTATTTCAAACTTTTAGGTTAGGTATTTTTTTTTAAAGTATTGATCTAAGCCTTGCTGATCCTTTTAACCTTTATTATTATAACTGCTGTTATAAAATGTACGGAATAGTTTGATTTGAACATTTAACATTATTTACCAACATAGTTTTGAGGATATTATTAATCCTACACTTTTATTATAAATAAAACATGACATAATAATTATGTTTTTAGAAAGTTCAATCGGGGGTTAGCGTGCGCAGAACGCAGGGGTCTCCCCTAGTATTTACTTAAAAAGCTTTCTACCTACAAGATTTTAAATTATTGAAAATATATTGGAAATAATAAATTTATAAAAACTCTACTCAATATTTGGTTTTTGGTGACCCGTATTTATTTTGAATATAAATGATATGCTTATATTTCATAACATAGCCCATGTCACTTTTGAGATTTTGCATGATTGTTAAAACAAACATTTTAATCGGTTAAAAAGATTTTGTGCACTAACAATCAAATATGTAGTACAAATTTTTTTCTTTTTTAAACAGTATTACGTTACTGTACATAAATTTTTAATTTGTGAACCCAATTAATAGCTAATTTCTCGCTTACAAGATGACACTATAGTGCATAGTAAAAATAGTAAGTTATTTTTATATTATATTTTCATTGTTGTACATATACAGGATGTCCCCGAACTCTCTAGACCCCTTTTGTGGATATGTTCCTGGAATCCAGACAAACATATTTTACATATAAACATAATTTAAAAACGGTGCTTATTTTTACAAAAAACTTAATATTTTTGGAAGTAGAAAATATATTGAGCTCAAACTATGTATACCTATTTGTTATGTAACCTTTTATCACTGTACGAAAAAATAGAATATTATTTTTAATATTTTCAAAACAGCGGCCGTTTATAATTTTTAATGTCAAATATCTCAAAACCCGCTAACTTTACAAAAAAATTACAAGAAACAAAAAAGTTTGATTTATTAATTACAAACACAATGATTTTTTTATTTTGTCTGAGGCTCAAAGAATAACAGAGATATTGAAAAATATATTTCTTGGTAGTTGTGAACAATACCCAGAATTACTCTATAAAGTAAATATTCTAACGTTATTATGAGCTAAAATAATAAATTATTTGCAAAAGGTTCCGAGCAATTTATAAGCTGATTCCACTAGCAAAAAATAATGAAAAAAGTTCATATATTCACAGCTCAGAAAGTGCTCAGAACATTATGCAATTAAATTATTATTTTAGCTCAATATTTTGTTTCTAGAGTTATTCTGGGTGTTTTTGACAACTACCAAGAAATACATTTTTCCTTTTTTTGTCAATATCTCTGTTATCCTTTGCTCTACCTGAATCCCAAACAATAAACTGTTTTACTGCCCATGCCCAACCCTTCTTGACCGTTATTTTATTGCAGTCATTAGTCAGTGTCAAATTGAGTTTTTAGAATGCTCGTCTGTCAACTGTCGTGTGAATTGTTTCCGTTTGTGATATTTTGAGCCAAAACCATCTCAGTGTAAGGGCCATGTTATACAAGCGCTGCTGACGCCATGTTTACAACGCTGAAAACCAAGCGTTAAATTCCCAAGTTATACGGGACGTTGAAAGCGCAGCGTTGGTAAAGCGTTGTCAATCAGCGTTTATAGGAATTTAGAGCAATTTATTTTGATTGTATAGGGGTAGCTACCCCATTTAAATCTTTTTGTTTGCAGTAATGATTTCTCTAAAAAAATCCTGGTACTAATATGTGTAAATTGTGAAATTTTAGAAAAAGTTGTTGAGTGGTTTTTGAGAATATATGAAAAGGTATGTGGATTATTATTTCATTTTAAAGGTAGTTATTCCATTTCATCCCTCTGACTTAAATAATCAAATTCCAAATAGTTTTGAATATCCCCTAAAAATAATATTACATAATTTTAGCTTTATAATATGTAGGAAGTTAGTTTAATTTATATTTATTGTGTAGAGGTAGCAACCTCATTTCAACCACTTCCAATTGTGAATCTAAACTATATTGGAACCCACTCAAATACACAAAATAAATGTCAATCAAAAGAGCTACAAAAAAGATGTTTTGACATTTTTTGTAAAAATGAACAGTTTTTGAGTAATTTATGTTTGAAATTTTCAAACAGCCGCCATTTTGAAACGCATAATTGGATACAATCGCTTATTTTCTTGATATAGATCATTGTAAGGTTAAACTTCATGTCAAGTTTGAACTCAGTCAAACATTTCACTAGATATTAATTATTTTGTAAAAAAATGGCGGCTTGACAGAAAACGGAACATTTTTGAACCTATGTATATTAGAACTTTTCATCTTATTTTGACGTGGGGAATCACGCCTTAAATTCTTGGAACCTTTTTTCTAAACGCTCTATATATAAAGATAAGTTCTGCAATGTGTACCTATAAAAAGGTGAAAACTTGACTAAAGTTTATTCTACACAATTGTCAAAATCTTTAAACACATTTTATTAACTTTCTATAAATACTGAAACACATGATAGAGCGTTTTTCTAAGGCATTATAATTAAGTTAACTTTAATTATTACTACATTGAACAATTTACTAAAAGTGAAATATTGTTTGACGAATTATTTTAAGTTATAAAAATTAGTAAATTTAAATAATGTTTTAAGTTCAAACAAAAACAATCGATGTAATACTTCATATTTTTCTTTTGCAATCAAATTAACTTCACTTTATTGACTAAACATTAAGTTAGGAATCTGATTAGATTTGTCACGCAATGTCGTACTTTGCGGCTGGGAGAAGGAACGCATCAGAGTACAAAAAGCTAAAAAGAAAACTATAGGATATGCTTTAGGCCTCAGGCGATAGTAAAATACGGAGATAGTAAATGTTTATAACTCTCTCTCTCTCTCTTTAAACTTTAGAGGCGGAGTTGTCATAATGCTCATCTAGTGCTCGTACTACTAGCGCTATCTTTCGGTCTTATGAATGAAACTAAGTTTGCTAGCATGCGACATCTGTGTTTAAGGTCTCTGGGCTAGTATGATAAAAGATAAAAATACATGATTATACTACTCGGTAGGCGATAAAGAATACTAAAGCACAAGCACTTAATTCGTAAATGTAGAATGGCTACTCTTTATTTGCGAATTATATTGTACGTTCATTAATGCAGTATTTAAACATTGTATGTTTAAGGATTATGCCTTTTATCTGTACTATATAAATAAACGATCGATGGTAAACAATAATGCATGCTTACTCAAAACCTGTTATATTGTATTAATTTTTTTTAATGTTTCTAGTCCTATATTTATTTTTAGAATCATAATCTAATAAATAGCCCTCGTTTATTCCAAAAAAGTGGTTTATCATGAATATCCAAATACAATGATATTAATTAGCATGTCATAAGTCCGTGCAGTTGTCGAAGCTGCCTAGCTGCCACTAAGACATGTTCTGAATAGTGAATATCAACTCTTTGCTCTACACTCAGTAGTCAGTACCGTACTGCGATTGCGTTAAGGTTTTGAGTTTGACGTTTGCGTTTGACCAATTCAAAAGTTTGAAACTTTACTTGAAGTATAATATTATTATTTATTATTGTAACTAAAACATGTTGAAATGTTTATCGTGTCTATGATTAGCATCTATTAATTAATTGGCAGTAGCGATTACAATTAAATAATATTATGAAACTAAATTTGTAAAAGTAAGAACTTATATATAGTAAATTATGGAAGGTAAGTTTTCACATTTCCTAACCTCGAATAGCTAACCTAA
>JAGFPH010002048.1:56772-68647 GCA_018207615.1 Philaenus spumarius
ATGGAAGGTAAGTTTTCACATTTCCTAACCTCGAATAGCTAACCTAAAGATAAACTACATAATAAAGATGAAAGTAATTTATTTACGTTAAATTAAATTAATTGTCTTTCGTTATTACGATTTTTGTTAAATAAACGGGCAGGCCTATAATTATTTTACTACTAGTATGTTCATATTTTATGACTATAAGGAGACATTAAATTTATGTTTATGCCTTTGTGTTGTTTCACAATGACAGACCTTAATAGAAACTTCTAATTTGGTTTTAAGTTTTTCCACCTAGTTTACTCTTAAATGCCAAATATTTAAGGGCATGCATGATTGTAAACTATGCAAATGTGAAAGTGATGTAGCCTTATTGCATTAATAGTAATTACTATACTTGTGAAGTACTGATATTCTCAGTACCCTACAGACTCTGAATATATTTATTTATTCTGTTTAGGATCAGATATAGTTTTTCTTTTTAACATCTGTATTTTTTATCAGTTTGACTAATGAATAACATACAGAAATTGAATGCTAAAAAGTAGACTTAGGCCTAAATCTGTGTAGGAAGTTCAAACTGTACCGAGCTAAACCGAAACATTATAGAGCAACCGAAAAAATTAAATTTTGTCAATTTGTTTTCATTGATAAGACATAGTTAGTCATAATACCAATGAAGCAAGATACAATATAGAAGATGTTTGTAATAGTGTATTATTATTTATTTTTGTGAAAGTAAAACATATTATTTGAGACTTTAACCTCCAAATTTATCTGACATGATAATTTGGGCCTAATAAAATAAAACATTTTATATAGGCCTAATCAATACATTATATATCTTTTCTAGTCTGAGTATTTAATACATAACTTTCTTCTAGCTAAAAAATTGACAACAACTAATGGCTGGGAGAAGGCAGAAACAGGAAGTGGAGTTGTGTACTATGTAAAGTAAGTAAATAAAAAAAAATAGATAATATTAAATTACTAGAATCTTAAATTTATTAAATGTTCACTCAAATACATTTGATGATGAGCAATATTTGTACAATGTCTATCATCAATAGTTTTCTTAAAAGTAGAAATTAGATTTGTGGAGTCTAATATTTTGTTATCCTTCATAAAATTTGGATTGTAGGCCTACTAGTTTATTCTTTATGTTGAGAGTAACCAAATTATCCATGCAACCTTCACTTTTCAATTTGTGCATTATGTCTTTTACTAGGCCTATAAATTAACTCAAAAACTTCCTGCAAAATTTGATAAAACTTTTACTAATGAGCTGAGCTTATAGTCGAGGAGCATAATGTATTCTGTGTGATTTTTTTAAGAAAAGGTGCGACTATGTGGAATTTCTTTATTATATGCTACATAATGGTGTGGTACCGGGTGTTTACTTTCAATTTGCGCTGTTTGGTTTTTATGATGTCATAAATCCAAGATGGCCGCCATTTGTGACATTTATTTATTCATAACATGAAGAATAACTCTTTCTAGATTGCTCATACGCAAAATGTGCATAGCATGTTTTGTTGTGCTTGAGCAGAAGAACAAGTTTGGTCATTATACATTTTTTCATATCTTTTACCGTTTGCGAGTTATGGGCTAATGAAGACGGGAAACCTACAGTTTTACGTGGAATCTAAACTTTTACGTGGAATGTCTGTAAAAAACCATTTAGAACATTTTTCGGGGTCAAATGTTTCTGTTGTTATTTACTCACAATAATTTTAATAATATAGAGATACATTATTTAATAATACAATGAAATATTTTACTATACATGTACATTGATATTGCACAAACATTAATTATTGATTGGCATTAATGAACAAATGATAATGATATTGTATTGTTATGTATGAAGCATATCTAACGCCATAATATAATAAATTTGTAATATGATCTTGTAGTAGTTGTATAAGATCTTCCATTCTATTATGTATTGGTATACAAAACATTATTAAGATTAAATTATTTTCTTTAAAACAAATTATCATAACCATCCATGTCCCCCAATGAACCTTCATGGTTTGTATATATATAGTCATCATAGTTGTCAAACAGATCTTTAGCACCTACACACACACACATTTATGACGTCATAAATCCAACATGGCCGCCATATGTGACATTTATTCATTACATGAAGAATAACCAGAGTGCTCATATGCAAAATGTGCATAGAATATTTTGTTTCGAGCTTGAGAATAAGAAAAAATTTGGTCGTTATAAATTTGTTCATAACTTTTATCGTTTATGAGTTATTCGCCAGTTTTCCTCCATGACACATATTTATTAGTCCCCATTTATCGCTTAGTCTATTTATTTCCCCTTTTATCTGCAATAAATGTAAATAATAGTATTATAGCTTTATGTAAATGCTATATTACTAACTTGCGTTTCATCTACCATGAAGTGTATAAAAAAGATGAATTAAACATAGAGATCAAAATGTTGATTGCTGCCCTGTAGACAGGCAACATTGATGTTGATTCAGTTCATAAAAAGATTGTTTTTGCTCTAAAAAACTTGAAAATTATGTTGAAAATGGTTGAGTTTGATAATGTTGAAGGAGAGCCCATCTTTAAAGTTACTCGCCAATACATTGAAATGGTTTGAAATATGTTGAATTACAGTACATACTATCTGTAAGAACTGATAATTGAGAAATATGTCTAGCTTCATTGGAAGATTTTATCAAATATTTCTTTGCTCTTGACTTGAGAAACTATGCAAGTATGATAGCGTGGTATTTAGCTAATATGAGGCAGATAGAAAAGACAAACCCAAATCTTTGGCGAGAGTTTATGAAAGGGAACTGGGTAGTAAACAAGAGTAAGTACCATTTTGTGCTTTGGGTGCAGACGAGGCTCTAGAACACCAAAATAGAGCAATGAAAGTAGCAGGAGGTTTGTTAATATTAACCAAAAAAGAAATGCACTGGAAGGTTTTTTTGATCGCTTCTGAACTGTCAAGGCTAGCAACAGAAGCAAAGGCTTGATGGGTATGACAGAATATGCTCCCTTATCATCAACAACTTACAACATCAAAGTCGAAATGCCAAATTTCTGATGTAACTACATTCTTCAACGCCGTGAAAAATTCAACGGATCCGATGTCGTATATGGTGATAACAACCTTTTCAATATCAGCACAAAGCAGGCTGTTTTCAGCGAAGACATTCAGATTGATGCAACAAGAATGCCAGCACTTGGGAAAGAATTGTACGTCAGCTTCAAAACGGATAGAATTGAGTTTCACCAAATGTGTTTCTGGGTGAAGATAAAGCAAGTTAAATTAAAATTGTATAAAACTGCTTTCAAGAATAAATCTGCTGTATCTACAAAAGTGGGAGGAACAATAAAATTGTTCTGCTAAAGGCAGATCGATCTTTGTTCACTTGTATGCTGGTTGTGACAAGAAGTCGACCTGATATCAATCTGAAGGAGACACTGGAGACATATGAATTTAGGAGACGTAACTGATACCCTACAGCCACTGGCAAATCAAATATCTATCGCTTCAAGTCATTCTTCAGTAGTAGATAAATCCCATAAGCTCACGGTAGTATTTCTTGATGGTTTGGCAGAAGTATAAGCCATGAAAAAAAATACCTTTTGTTAAAACCTTCAAGTTAATCTTTCAAATGAATTTAACAAGAAACTGAAAAATACACTATCACGTTATGATGAAACCCACTTGGTCTTCGACACATATAGACAAGATTCACTGAAATCTTCTATAATTAAGAAAAGAACTGCCAACACACAACCAGTCCAGTACAATATCAGTGATACAATGTACATTGGAAACACTTCTATGAAGTTATTATTATCTTATACCAAGTATAAAGATGAGTTAACAGCTTACTTATCCGATAAACCAATTCAGTATGCAACTGAAAGAAACATGTGTTTATTTTTATCTTCGAAGGAAACAAGAAAGTCTTCAATGGGTATTATATTAAAAATTGGAGAACTGAGGTGGTGGATGTACACAAAGAAAGAAACTCAAGGAGAAAACTTGCCACCATGAAGAACATCACGGACACCATATGTTAATATAGTTCGTTTTCAAACCATATAGGCTACTGGTGCCGTGCTGATCAGCCCTACCCTGATCTGTCTTTACCATTTAACTGTGGTTGGAAATGACAGTCCTTCAGCTTATTAGGTGCTCTTGTGTTAAAAGAAAGTGTGCTCCACCATGTAAATGTCTTGCCTACAATCTAAAGTGCTCTGAACTGTGTCTGTGTGGAGGAGCTAAAGATATGTTTGACAACTATGATGACTATACAAACCATGAATGTTCATCGGGGGACTTGGATGGTGATGATAATTTGTTTTAAAGAAAATAATTTAATCTTAATAATGTTTTGTATACCAATACATAATAGAATGGAACCTTTATGACAATCAATAATTAATGTTTCTGCAATATCATTGTACATGTATAGTAAAATATTGCATTGCATTACTAAATAATGTATCCTTGTATTATTAAAGTTATTGTGAGTAAATAACAACAGAATCATTTGACCCTGAAAAATGTTCTAAATGTTTTTTTTACAGACATCAATGGCAGTGGTTTAGATTCCACGTAAAACTGTAGCTTTTCCGTCTTCATTAGCCCATAACTCTCAAATGGTAAAAGATATGAAAAAATTGATAATGACCAAACTTGTTCTTCTGCTCAAGCACAACAAAACATGGTATCCACATTTCGCTATAACATTCTTCATGTTATGAATAAATGTCACATATGGCAGCCATCTTGGATTTAAGACATTATAAAAACCAAACGGCGCAAATTGAAAGTAAACACCAGTTACCACAGCATTATGTAGCATATAATAAAGAGATTTCACATAGTCGCACCTACCCTTAAAAAAAAATCCCACGGACTAGATAAATGTGCATTAATTAAGCTCCTGGACTTATGATTGTTTCATCATAACAAAATGAGAATGAGTAGTGTTTGAAAAAAATGAAAATTTTTGCGAATAACACTCCGTTTCAGTGATTTTTATGTTATGCACTGGTTAAGCTGTTAAATATAAAGCAAAATTTTAAACGGAGGAAATATTGGCAATGAGATCTAAAAAATAGCCTTTAGAGCATATTTTTATATATTATCCCTTCTTCAAATTAGGTTACTGTTTTCATTTACCGTGGGAACACCTGATTGCAACGAGCAAGTGGTATGAGATTTAAGACATTGAGAATAGTTTTGTTGGTATTAAACTAGCAGTCAGAAGTTCAGTTGATTTTTATATTTCTTTGTTCATATCATTAAATAGGGAAAGTTATTTAACATTTTAATTTATTTTGTGGTAAAGATTGTAGGTATGAGTATTTTGACAATTTAATTGTTTATAGCCTAATGATTTTATTCAACAATTAAAGCATTGTTTTACGAGTGGCTTGAAGCGTTGGATCTGATCTCTTATTTGAAAAATATAAAGGCCTACATGTATATGTTTAACAAAAATGTATAAACAAAATTTAATAAATAAAATAAATAATTTAATAATGATACAAACTAAAAATTTAGACCAAAAGGAGGGTCATTAGGGTTATATAGAATATCTTGGCACAAAAATAGCAAACAAAAAGTAAAATATTTGCTTTGCTTAAATATATTACGTTTCATTTTTAAATTAATAATTTCCTGGAAAGAATTGTTTATTTTTATCGTGAAACAGCTTATAGTTATAAATAAGGTTTATGTTTTCAGCCTCGCAGTAGAATATCCTGGCACAAAAATAGCAAACGAAAAGTAAAATATTTGCTTTGGTTAAAGATATTACGTTTCATTTTTAAATTAATAATTTCCTGGAAAGAATTGCTTATTTTTATCGTGAAACAGCTTATAGTTATAAATAAGGTTTATGTTTTCAGCCACGCAGACAAACAAACACAATGGGATCACCCGAAGTATAGAACAGCATTAGAGCTTATGGAAGAATGCAATAACATAAAATATGCTGCTTATAGAACTGCGGCTAAACTTAGTGTGATGCAGAGGACTCTTGGTTGTGAGTTGATTGTTTTTATTTATAGTATTATTTCAAAATATCAGCAGTTAAAAAAAAGGTAGCCTGTATCAAATAATGATCATCATAATAATAATCAGCAGCCTATCTGTCCTCTATACAGACTCTAGACATCAAAAACTGTAATTTCTAGAAATATTAAAATGGGCAGAAAGTTCCTTAATGCAAAAAAGTGCCAGTTAATATATTTTTGTTTTGATTGCACATAAGCCAAAGAGTATATTGCCCCGTGTTGGCAGCACATTAACCAAAAAGGTTGAAACATTGCAGTTGTTACAAATCATAGATGCATAGGTGTTAAATAATATGTGACATCAGCCAATGCTACTTATAGTTTGAGCAACTACAACTTTTCTCACGTAAACTGAGCTGTGACACCCACAAGCGTTGCACAATCTTACGTGGTCACTATTAATTAATTTTATTTACTAATTTAGAAAATTGTCTAATTTGTTATTTATGAGTTTCTAATTATTTCTGGGGGTTAAATATACATAACATGAGTACTTGTACATAAATGAGTTTCCAAAATGAATAGCTAAACGATTGTAATAGTTCACCTAACTTTAATAACACGTGATTTTAAAAGGTTTCTTTTGACCTAACATACATGGTGTTCATAAAGTCTCTTTAACACCCTTCATTATTTTTGTTACTGAAAATAAGTTAAGAAAACTTTATATATATCTTGTGTTGCATTTTAATTAGTAATTTTTTTACATATCTGATCCTCTATGATTTTTGGGGAAGAAGGGGGTTAATAATTTTAAATCTAAAGGTAGGTCATGTAATACACCATTGTAAAGCTTATTAAAAGAGAAACAGAATGGTGCAAACTAGAGCTTAGTATCTTGCTTTGTTTCAAAGTTCATGAAAATTATATTTTTGTTTTAACATCATCTCGTTTAAATGTAACTAAAATGTTATATTGCCTTGGTAAGACTTTTAGATTACATTATTTGAATCTAGTTGTAAAAACATTGACGAAATAACCTTTTTAAAAACAGTACCCTCAACAACCTACTGTACTCAGAGACCTCCCAAAGTGCTGTGCGAGCAGTGCACGGGGTGCCAGAGTGCGCCAAAGGTACCAATAAATTTTTCCCTTTTCATAAAACTGTTAGTAGTAAAGTTGGTTTTGTAATTTAAAAGGGAAAAATAACAATAATAAGAGTGCTTATAAATCAATAAAACAAATTTTCTACCGAATGGAACATAAAAAAACATGAGATCCATTGATTGTTATTACATTACTAATAGTCCTCTTACGATAGGGGTGCCCGCGCCCTTATCAACTTTGGCTGGCATCACCACGCCCTTCACCATCGCAGCGTGCGTTGCAATCCGTGTTTGAGAGAAACGGAAAGAACCTGAACCGTATTAAAATATTTAAAAACATCCGCTTTTAAATATTTTAAACATTTTTGGACTTAAATTATTTTGAAAGTAAACACATATTTTCCACAAACAACAAGTACCTCAATAATATCGTATACTACTATAGTTATGTGGATGATACTATATGTATGTTTAACGGTAATAGTAGACAATTGGAGAACTTTAGAAAATACCTAAATGGAATCCACCCAAATATTCAGTTCACACTGGAAATCGAAAAACATAAAGAATTAAACTTTCTGGATTTACGTATATCTAAACATAACAATAGCCATAGTTTTGACATATACAGGAAACCAACCACTACAGATACAACCGACCATGCCACATCTAACCATCCTCACACCCATAAACTTGCAGCGTACCACAGTTTTATAAACTGTTTACTGAACATTCCACTAACTACAGAAAATTTCAACAAGGAACTTGGCATAATTAAACAGATTGCTGTCTCTAATGGTTACCACCCGAAAACAATAGACAAACTCCTTCATAAACACATGCATCCGAAAATTAAAACTCCCAAAAACAAAATTAAATATGTCCCCATTGAATATGGTAATAAGCTTGAATATACGCTGAAAAAGGTACTAGCAAAACTTGACATTATGCCGGCTTACAGAACTTCTAACAATTTAAAGAAAGCTCTGAAGCACAAACAAATTGATGAGTTTGAAAACTCAGGTGTATATAAAATAACCTGTTCCAACTGTCCTAAATTTGATATTGGCCAAACAGGACGAACATTCGCAAGAAGGTTCAAAGAACATATTCCTAAACGCAAAATTGCCGAACAAAAGTCAAACTTTGCTAAACATTTAATAGATGAGGTCCACTCTTATAATAACATTAATAGCAATTTAAATAATTTACATAAATGTAAAAAAGGCAACCTCCTTAATACACTCGAGCAGTTAGAAATATATAAGGCCACAAAATCACAACAAGACCTTCTTTTAAATGATAAAATACACCATAGTTCAAATGCCATATTCAACACAATTATATCAATGCAAACATCAGTGGATCATTGAACACAAACATTATGAGTGGAGACCACCTTCTTTAGCTGTGTGCACTTGACTTCCACAGTGAACTATGCATGGTGATCACCTTTTCTGTGTAAATTTTAAAAACTTGCATAGTGTTTTTGTTTAAGTGTTTTTATAATGTGTGTTATGTGTATTTATTTATTATGACTGTGTTTTAATATCTGATGATGACATCATAGCAATGTCAAAACCGGTAATATAAAAAAAAAACAACAAACAAGTATTATGACGGACCATATAAGGTAATAAACAAATTTTAATTTAAATATTTATTTAAGATGAAATGAAATGGGTTCATAAATGATGTTACACTAAATAATTTAGTTCTTTTGTCTTTCTTAGTTCATTTTGTGTTAAATAAAGTATGTTTTTTCATTTTGCATTTGTTTACATTGAGTTTACTTTGAAAATTCCTCTTATAGTCCTATTCAAAAATCAATTTTTTTTGGTTACACAATACAATAAAAATAAGAAGAATAAATAAATAGCATATATAAAATGTATTTAATAATGTTATGGAAAATATACTTTCTCTATACTATAGTATAGTGAGAAAGTAAAATTGTTATAAAATAACTAAAAAGCGTGAATTGTTTTGTTGCTTTTATCATAAGATGAACTCGTTTAGGCAGCCTATTTTTCAAAAAATTTCTGGTGGACCCCGGGGCACCGGGGGTATAGGTACAAACGGGCGCAAAAATATGGTGACCCGCCCCTGACTGTACTTACTAATAAATCAATAACCTGCTTTGATGTTATAATAAAAATATAATTTTCCATTACTTTGAAACAAAGCAAGATACTAAGCTCTAGTTTGTGCCATTCTGTTTCTCTTTTAATTAAGAAGGTCTACAATGGTGTATTACATGACCTACCTTGACATTTGAAGTTGTTAACCCCTCCAACCCCCAAAAATCATAAAGGGTGAGATATATGCCAAAAATGTATCCTGTTATGTAATGCAAGATATATTTATAAAACATTTTGTTCTTTTCAGTAATAAAAATAATAATGGGTTTAAAGGGACTGTATAAACACTCTGCATAAAAATACTAAAATTAAAGATTGACATTACATTTAACAGACAAATCTATCAAGAAAAACAGTCTAATTTGCTTCTAAAACAAACTTAATGCCCACGGAAAAAATCAATGTCTGAATACAATTTGTGCCAATTTTATGAACTACTAGAGTTAAAATATTATTAAAAATACTATAGTGAATGTCCGCAAAAGAAAACGATAACAGAAATAAATTTTTTTCTAGTTTCTATGAAATTACGGCCAGTTAAAACATAATTTAAAATACAATGGGGTAGCTTTGTGAAAAAAATCCTAATTTATAACACTGTTGTAAAATCCGGGAAAAGTGAAAAATGTTGCTAATTGCAAGAATTAATAACACGTAAAAGAAAATCATTTTGTCGGAAATCCCACAAAAACATAAATATCAGGAAATGTAAATTCTGAAAATTCAGTTGCTAAATTCGTTACCCAACCTAAAAATTAAAAAAAATTATTGTACTTTTTAGTTACTTTTTTCCGATTTGTTATTATCGAATTTCCATAGGAAAAATGAGCTATTGCAGTTGCCCTTATGGTAAGACCCCAAGGTCGGGAGTAGCAAATGAGCACCGATCATGGTCCCCAGAACACGTTTTGGGGTGTTATTAAAAATCATATATATATATATATGTGTGCGCACTCTAACGGACGCATTTTACATCCGATTTGGACCAAATTTGGTACACACATTAGGTTTCTAAGTCGTTTGAACTGGTAGGTTAGCCAAAAAAATTGACCGGAAGTAGACCAAATTTTTAAATTTAAATATAAAAAACTACCCGATAGTAAGCCTGAACCTAAATAGTAGATTCAAACTAGTCATCGCTGCTGCCATCCAGTCTCCTATCTGCCGCAGGATAGAGTTTTACTAGGAATTTGTACAGTGTTAATGTTATGTATTAAGTGTGTTGACAGCCTGACTAAGCCGACAGTGTTCGGCAAAAGGTATTTATAGTATTATTATAGATAAACCTTATTATTTGTGAGAATTTGTGTTCAAGTTTTATTCTATTAAGTTTTATTTTAAAACACTTACTTTATTTGTTCAAGTTTAATAAAAGGAGTAAATCAAGCTGAAACATTTGTAAATGTCAGTTGTAATGTTTACAGTGGAATATGTTCGGCTTGGAGTATTTGCAGGAGTGTTCCAACGCCATCGAATCCAGGCTACTGAAAATAGTCTTACTTTAGAGTCAACAGAATTGGAGGCAATTATCTCGGACATATTTTTTGCAGCTTCGAAAGAGACTACAGGACATCGAATCCCTGTTGACACTTGTACGGAACTTACTCTTAACTTTTTACTTAATATCTATGACAAGTAAGTACTCATGATGTTAATATAAAATGTAAGTAGGTTAGTAATAAGGAGTTACTACTAACCGTTGGTAGAAAAAAAGTTTAAAATTTGTAACACTTTGAAAAAATAAAATAAAGGTTGATGAAAATCTGTTTTTGCAAAGTGATAATCCGGATAAAATAATTTTGAGTTGAGTCTGACTGTTTTATTTTATTGAGTGAAGCGCCACCTCAACACTCAATACCATATTGCAACCTCGAGTGAATGAAATACACAAATTTCATTAAATTACAGAAATTGCGAAGGAAATAAAATTGATTCTATTTTTACTGGCTAGGGTAATCCCTAAATATTTAATTAACATCCACCAACTTCGACCAACGGACAAATGTAATTGTGGATATTTTGTCAGTTGTGTAAGGGAAATATAAAGTTATTTTTGAACGTAAGTTTACTAGGTTAAGTATTCTTTTCTTGTCTATCTTCACAATCATTCCATTACAGTCACCCCATTAACTTAATAAGAAAAGGTCGTCATTGATCTTACTATAGATTTCCATTCAGGTTCTGTCTTTATAATGAAAAGCCAAGTTATCAACCAATTAGTCTACCATTAAATCTTTTGATGAGCAGATCATTAATAAAGATCAAGAATATAGTCGCAGAGTCCTGTGGAACGCCATGTCTGATGTCCTGTTTATGCCTGTACGACTTCCAATCGGAACCCTTTATATGTGCCCGCTCAGGTAACTGGCAAACCAGTCTCTGGTGACTACCCTAATACCGGCTAAGACTAATTTTTGTAAACAAATTACACATTTGGGGGAAAAGATCAAAAGCTTTGGAAAAATCTATAAATAAACAAGATATTTTTTCTCCGTCATTTATGGCTTAAGAATGTTTTGGACATAATGTCCGCCAATGCAGTCTAAATAATTTTCCCTTTCTTAAATCCCTTTCGGCGATTTGAAAAAAAAACTTTCTTTAATTTAAGAAGTATAATATTCTTTCATTC
>JAGFPH010002048.1:75444-134874 GCA_018207615.1 Philaenus spumarius
CCTTTCTTAGTGAGCACCTATGGCCCGAGAGGAAGCTATATACCAAATTTCGAATACTAAAAAGCTCGGCGTTCGAATACTCGATCTTCGAATACTCGCACAGGCCTAAAGTACAAACTTGAGTGTGTCGCATGAGATAAACATTTGATGCCCGAAGCATAGCCGAGGCATGTGTGACAAAGTTATTGAGTGTGACAAAGTAAACTTTGCACCCGTAATAGACACAACATTTTTCCTACAGCTACATTTTAAATTAGTGTTTTAATTTTTAAAAAGATTTGTTTCACAGAGATTACTCCCACAACAATCAAAATTTTCAAAACATAGACTACATTAGCTGTTTACTTTGCGCACAGTGTGCAAAGTAAACAGCTGGCGTGCGAAAAGTATTACTTTACTTTACTAAACGCCAGCTGTTTAGCAGTTTGCACTGCTGTGAGTGTGCAAAACGCTCTGTATTTAAGAAGCTGTAGGAAAAATATATTTTACAATAATGTAAAATGGAATTACTTTTTTTTTGTCAAAGCAAAACAGAAAGAAAGTTTGGTATTGAGTTTTTAAATTGGTAAATATTATATGCAAGTATTATAACATAAATAAATACAGTGCATATCAAAATACTTTTATTAAAACATACAGTAGAGCGTCAATAATCCGAAACATCAAAAATCAGAATGCGTTCTGAGGCAGCCCCTGCAAAATTTTCGTTTTTGTTTTCGCAAATTCCAATTATTGCGTCATTAAAAATTTCACAAAAATCTTCATCGCAGTTTGACATTATTATCTCTTATTAAACACTTCTTAATACCTGCTCTCACACGCCCTTACAACAGACTGGCTGTCAGTATTTTCACTGTACGCTAATAAGCTACTTTAGCGCTAGCAGTAAACATACAGAAAGTTAATTCATTTCTAGTTGTGTAATCATTATAACAGTGTGTCGTACATACAGTAATGTACTATACAGTATTTTTTAAATTTTTCGTTTGGGTTAACTATAATGTACAAGTGAACTTTTAATTATGTACTGTATACTGTAATTGAGAGTTACAAGTGTAATCATGTTGGTTGTGTACCTAATGTGTACGTGCAGGTTCTTCTAAATCATAATATGTAAGTAGTCTTACATACTGTATTGTAATTACATTACTGCTTGTACTGTTTAACCACTTCAATCGATTAAAGGGCATATATTTTAGCCTAAATGGCATTTTCTTTGTTGTTTTCAAAAATCCGAACAAATTGATAATCCGAACCCCCATCGGTCCCAATTATTAGTTCGGATTTTCGACGCTCTACTGTTTTTATATTGGCTAACTTACTCTTGTTCACAAGATATATTTATTGGAGCATTTCCTTTGATGGAAAGTATAGTTTTTGAGGAATCCAAATTCTTCATCTGTAGACATAAAAAGAAAATAAATTATGAAAAATAAAACAAAAAACAACAAACTTAAATACTTTAAAAAAATGTTTTTACTTTATGACAGTTCTGTTATAATAATAAAAGCGGGGGAGTAGTTTACGAACAGAAAATCAAGTACCAGCGACATAGCTTGAACCTGCATAAAGTTTTGGTGTTTCTAACTATAGCAAGCTAATGGATGTGTTATTGTAATCTGATTGTTTTGTTCGAAGATAACCTACATATTTCATAAATAAACAAGCAAATAAGACGTTATGCAACTCATTTTATTGTATGTACATACATACATAAACAAACACCAACAAATTAAATATTTTAAACTTACATAAACTTTGAAAACTGAAATTTACATATACTGTATCATTGTTTAAAAAAAATCAGTTACCGCATATTTTTCTGTTCTTTAACTTCCAAAGATTTGTTTAAAGTCAATATGTTACAAATATTACATATTTTGTTCCCACGAAATTCAGTAAAGGTTCCGACAAAGCAACAAACGAAGAAAAAGAAACAAAGGATGCCGCTTTGTGAATTGATTCTAAGAAAAAAATACAGTTGCCGCGGAAGCAAGAGGGGAATCAAACTCACGCTCTCCCTCCCTTGTTCTACCGGTCACAACACTTTAGTTTTTTGGCCGCGAGTTTGGATTAGGCTTAGAGGGATCCGGGCGATTGGAATTTTGGTGAGAACACTACATTGCACACCTAAAGTTGCATAATCCCGCTTTATTTTCCGGGAAATGTCCGTCAAACAATCAATGTTTGAGACTTCGGCCAGTTACAGTTTACATAATCTGTAAGAGAAAGAACTCTGTTGTTTCATCAGATAGACCGGTTAATCCGAGGACCGGTTAAGAGGAGTTCTGTAGCTCACTGTAAGGTGAGTTAAGCATACTGAAGATGTGTTGTCAATTGCACTAAATTTGTTTCTAACTTATCTGTTAGATTTACAATTTTATATGTAGGTTGGTATATTTTGTCGATTGTGATTGATCGAAATACTGTTAAGGAACACTCCTTAGTGACTGAATTACGAACTAGCCTTGGAAAGGCATAAAAGGTAGATGTCTTGATAATGACTCAAAATTTTGCAGCATTCATTTGCAATGAAACAACAAGATACATACAATCCCATGTCAAAAAAATAACTTAACCCAAGAAAGCACCATACCCGATTTCTAAAACAAGTACGAAACAAAAATTAATTACAATCATTGAGTGTTGTTTTTATTTATCAAAGTGAAAAAAATTAAAGTGAAGAAGATTAAGTGAGTTAGTTGAAGATTAAATTTAAACTTATAACATTATTATTAAATTACATCATAGGACTTTATTATTTATTGTTACTATTTATTCTATTTGTCGGTTATTTTTCTCCAATAATTTCTACAAAGAATTTAACTGTTCCCTTTGTTAACCTATAACAATAAAAAAAATACTTTATCGTTCAAAAAACCAAATTTCTTAAGGTGCGTATACACTCTCGCGCCGTGCAACATCTCGGGGCTCGTTGAAAGTTTTGATTTGAACGAACCTCCAGCGATCTAAAGAAAAGCCGCGATCATTCTGACTTTGAGAACCTGCTGCAGAAGGTTGGGTTTCACATTTATAAACAGGACACTTATTTCCGCACTACAATTTTACTCAAGACAGGGGTGTAAATAAATTATATGTACCTTTTTCTATTCGTTATATTGCTGGTAGTAATCATAGGCCTCAAAGTTGGGTTTTAATTTAAACAAATGTGAAATAGGCCTGAAGTTAAAATAGCCTTGGTTGTTATAAATAATGTAATTTTAAGATCGTTGTACAGGCTAGCTATACATTAAAATAAAGAATACCTTGAAATAATAAAGAAGTACCGGCAATTGATGATAAATATTTTTATTAAACTAAAGAATTTTAAAATTCACAATCTGCTGGCCATTTATTTATTGACATTGAATTCACGCCAAGCATCTGCTTTCATATTTTTATTAAAATGAAACTTGTTTTTGAGGATCTTAAAGAATGGAGTGGTTTCTGTATGAATCTATTAATTTAATTTAATTTACTTCAGAGCAATCCATCTTTTAATAACTAAGTACCCGGTATCTTGAATAATAACAATCACATGCGCGCTGAAAACAACAAACCTTTCACGCTCCCGTCCAAATATGATCGGCGAACCATCAAAGTGTTTGCCGAAAAAACCGACAGAAACTGGATCGCTGCGAGCGGCTAGCGCATGCGCCCCGTACAAATATGACGAATTCAATGCGCACGAGCGGCACGCGTACGGCGCAGCGCGGAAGTGTGTACGCACCTTTACACTGCCTCTAAAGAGTTTATTATTTCTGGACTGGGCAATCAATTGAACAAAAATGTAAATAAAATCATCATAAATACGCATAGTTCACAATCGTCGTATTCCAGTTCTAAACTATCCTATACTTTTATCTTGAGGATAACTTTATCTCGGTAGGATAGGCAAGTTTATTCAGGCGAAACGGTCTATCGGCAGCTTGTAGAACGCCTTTTTTTCATTTATCGGGAGGAAAGCTCTATTTGAAACTTGTCGGGCACTTGTCTGGAGATTGTTAAACTGGGCCTTAGACATTTAATACAATTTACCATCTTAGCTTGGGGTAATGATTAATTCTAAAACTTTGTTAAAAATAAATATGTATGTGTGAAGGGATAAGCACATAATGGTCTCCCTTTGTAATAATTTATTTGAAAGACTTATGTGCCTTTAATTCACAATTAGGTTTATAATTAAATTATGATATACACAAGTCACTAGCTTACAAAGGCACAATGTGTGCATTAATAAGCTACAATGTGTGCAGAAGAGGCAGCACAAAACCGACTTAAAAATTTGGTATAAGGCAATTTGCCAGAAGGAGGCTTTGGTGACTGGCTGCTATCAGGATTATAGAGGTGTCGGAAGAATTTCAAGTTAGGTGATGCTTTGGGTTTTAAAAGTAAGTAGTGCCTTCCGGTAAATTGGATTTCTGTGCATTGTAAAACAAAATAAACTCTGATTTTATTTATTAGTGTGCAACAAACTGTTAACATAAAAAACACTCCAATTCTAAACATAGGCTATACAAAATGGAGCACAAGCTTTACAGTAAACTTGACAGCAGTTTTCATTCTAAATTGTACTTACAAAATGAATATATGATCTCTTTTTGTCAAAAATTTTATAAAAGTAAAAAAACACAAAAAGAATTTGTTTGTTAGAAAACCCAAATTTCCCTGGTCTATATACTTGAAGATAAGAACAAAGTAATTAATTATAAAAATAAAATTAATAACTGTGACACTGTGTTTACATATTGTAACATAGGAATAACAAAACTATGTATACTCACAGCTTTCATACTGATGATCCCTGGCAGAAATAAAAGAAGAGTTATTGGTGATACTATGCTTGAATCCCATATCTTCAACACAGGATATTCCAGCGAGCTCACACCTCGATAATAAGTTAAAAACGGAGAAGGGAAGTCTTTACGACCATAATTGACACTGTCACTGACAACTTTTGCAGTTTGACCAGTTCTGAAAAATAATGTAATAAGATAATTGTTGTCAGAGATATATTGGTAATCACAAATATCCCAATAACCAATATAATAAAACATCAATAGTAAAAAAATAAATACAAATTTATTAAGACACATTTGAAGGAATATTCCAAACTAGAAAGCTAGAAAAAAAGTCAGGCAGTTGATGTAAAATATCAAGTAACTACGATGTGGCGATTCATAAGTGTTGTAACATATGGAGTTCTTTGAATGCATAAACAGGCGATGATAACCACCTAGGTTTTTCGCCTTTAAAAAACAAAACAAAAAAATGAATGCATATAAATTAAGAAAATATAAGTTTTATTATTCATTTTACTATTTGTAATCAATGGTAATCACAGAGAAATAAGGTAATAAATAATATCCGTAAAACAGACAGTTTTAAATTGGTTGATAAAAAAAGGATGATATAATTAAATAAAGAACAGTTTAAAGTAGGCTATTGTTTACAAAGTTTAAAAGATACACGGTTTCAATAAACAGGATGCACATTCAGGCAGACCTTCTCAAAGCTTCTAGAACAATCGGCAGAAGTAAATGTGTTTTTAGCGCCTAAAGTGCACATGGTTTTCAGATCAGTCCAGCAATAGATTCGAGATAGTACGGACGTATGTCCGCAGCGGAGAAGTGTTTTATAAAAAAATTGAGTTATGGAGTCATAATTTGACTCAAATATGTTGAAATATTAGTCAAGTATAACAATATATGTATTTGTCAAATTTATCTAAATGAAAAGCGTTCATTTTGAGTTTTTAAAAAGAAAGTTGTGCAGAGCCAAGTCTGATTGTGGAACGTTGGACGTTTCATTGTGAGAAGATGGAGTGAGTTCTTAGTCTGGAATTTAATGCTGTGGGAGTGAAAATGTATCTCCGAATATATTTATTGTGAGGGGACCACGAGAAGTGAACTGTGGTAGTAAAAAATTTACGACGTAGGACAATCGTAAGTAGAATACCGAAGATCCGTAAAACTTGAAAGTATTAATAGAAATAACTTTTACTTTCTCACTAAACCTACTATAGTATAGAGAAAGTATAGTGATCGCAAAAAAAAATCGATGTTCAGATTTTCGTGGAAATATCCGTTTTGGGACCCCCTGAGTCCAAAAAAATGGAAATCAAAAGAAGTTACTTTTTAGAACAATTAAAATTTTCGTATCTGCAGACTAAAAAATATGTCCTATGGCCATTATTACTTACTGCGTTACTCGTTGCACTGTTTTTTACCTAGGATTTTTCGTTGTTAACACAATTTACACAAAGTATCTCGAAGCATATCGCGCGTTTTTTGTCAAAGCACATGGTCAACTTATAAATCCAAATATCACTTAATTCACACCATCGATTTTGATTTTCAAGCTTACACCAACTCCAAAGTATCTTTTCTTCACTTTACGACAACATTCGTCGCCATCTCAAGGAAGAAACTACATTTTGAACGAATTTCTCATCACCGGCCTTTTACAATATACACTGACTGTTACGCCATCTTTTTAGTTCTCTCCCTTCTCTTCTCTTGCGTTGTTAAACATATTTCTCTCAGAATGCTCCGTGTAAATTCGCACGTAAGCCACTCTGTGCTAGGCCTCCCGTATCTCGATGTATACGCTGATGTTGTAATTTGTTATACAAGTGTTTATTATTTTCTTATAAGTTGTTTTTGGACTGTCTTTGCCTAATTAAAGTGTTTATTATTATATTACTGCTTGTCTTCATTAACAATTCACTTCAACCGTAATTATTTAAATGATCTCTTACATAGTTCTCACACGTTATATATGTTCATACATTAATATATCTTTTAAGTCTGCTTTTATTTTACCTACTTTTATAGTCTGCTTTTTATTTTTTATTTATTAAAAATGATTCTACTGTAATTATTTTGCGTCATTAAGAAATTTATATACATATAAGAATTATAAATGTTTATTATTACATATGTATTGCGTCATTTTATTTATTTAGACCAAACCTCTGTGCTTTTAGACACTATGGGAAACTGCTGATTTATTTTTTTATCGTGTAGTTTCTCTGTTACATGGCTGTTAGTGTTACATAGTTCACTTCATCGTCGCTAGAATTCATCAGAGAGTAGTTTTTAAAGTATTGCCTTGTTATCTGATGTATTTGAGAAAAGGGACCCGTTCGCAGCCCATGTTATTTTTAAGCGCGAAGAGGTCCCTTTTCCCAAGCTACGTTAATGATTTTTTTTAGTGCTTTATCCGTTAACAACAGTTTTGTAATCGATTACAACTGGTAAAGGACGAAATAAAGCATATTAAACCGAAAACAACCGAAAATCAATATTTTTGACCTCATTCGATAAAACTGCTTGTACTGAAATTTTCAGTTTGCCGCGATGAGGTCCCTTATTGTTTTCCGCCTCACTTATTTAAAAAATTGTTAATGATAAATTAATAAATTGTAGAAATCTCATGTCCCTGAAGAAATTCTTACAATGAATCTTTTGTTTCTTTGTTTTAAGATATTAGATAAAATTTTGAATTAAAATGAATTCAATGTGATTAATTTCTTTTGTTTTACATCCATGATTCAATTAATACAGTGATCGAACCTTAAAACCTCTAAACTTAATAATTTCTATAAAAATAATATTAGTTAACCATGTGTAGCAATGCGGATAGGACATTAGAGGGATGGTACGGTAGGCTATGTGACGTCACAATCATATAGTCTTTCGAGCTGTTCTGTTGAGAACTGGATCAGTATGTTACAGGTGGTTCAATGAAAGATGAAAATTGAATATATAGCATGTGTTATGGAAGTTTTTTACAAACAATAAGCATTTTTGAGGTTATGAAATTAAATAATTTTACTTAAGATTTCATATATAATTGCATTTTATGAATAATTGACCGAGCGAAGCGAGGTCTCCGTTTTAACTCGACCGTTCGGCATTTCGTCTGTGTGACTGTATGTTGTCTCACGATTACGGCCAAACGCCTTGACCGATTTTGATGATTTTTTGCATGAATGTTCATTATTCCTAGGCCGAGCCATGTATATATAAGGTTTTTCCATTTTTAATCCCTTAAATAAAATAAAAATGGCGGCCGGACCGTTTCTCCCAGTGTAAGCTTTTTTCCAAAGCCAGTTTGTGGCTTAGCCGTAAGTCAAATTTAAAAACTAATGACATTTTGCCAGTAGCAAATTTGATTTTGAACAAAATTGCATTCTTGATTTTTTCCCGTATCTCTAAAGGTAAGCTCACAAAATGGCTGTAAACTTCAAATTTGTTAAAAATCGTCCAAGTTTTTGTATTTTAACCATGTTTTTATACGTTTATTCTAAACCAATTCAAAAGTGTTCCATAGTTTTTTGTAGATAAGGGTTCATAGAATTCATATATGCCAGTACAAAAAAGATGATTGAAGTAAAATTAACAAAGTTATTACCTCAAGAAACAAGCATGTTTAGTAAACTAAAGGAAAATGAAAAAGTTCAATTTTAATCCTACATAAAAAGTAGTAAACATCTTTTGTAATTTTTTTCATAAATGTAAAAAAGTTTCGTAATTTAGTTCTAAATAGAACTATATAAAAATATTTATCAATTTCAAATTTCTTATTTTGAAAACACTAGTTTTTATGTTCCTACTACAAGACTGCTAACAAAACTAGGCCTGTTTTGAATAGTAATTTAGGAATATATCCTTTGTCCAAAATTGACATATTATTATAAGAAAGTGTAGAGAATAAATCAAAGAATTGAACTGTATAGTTGTAAATTATTATTTTACTTAGCTTTACTTGAATTACAAAGTGAGATGAAACAAATGAAACCTTGCGGCAATAAAGGACATACAAAAAATGACCGTTGGACAGCGTGGGAAGTGTTGGTACATGGGTTGAGATCACGACCCTTTAACATCGTTTGTTTTCATTATTTCTAATATTGGAATATGATATGCAACTGTAAATACATTGTTAAAAGTTTTAGTTATTTAAGTATGTAAATATTTAATTCTATGTTTTCCCTCAATAACGCGATATTTGTGCATTATTAATAACCTTATGCATTATTAACCTACATAAAACACAATGCCCCCTAAAAGAAAATCTTTAGCAGTTAAAGCTCAAGAAAAGAAAAAAAAACGAGAACTAGAATCCCCGGAATTGCAAAATAATGTTTCACTGGTTAAACCTTCAGCTTTCTTTCTTACTGGCACACTATTTTTTAACCTAAACTCAAAAGCACATGTGTTATTTCAACGAGCGACGTCTACTGTTCACAGAACTACTAGTAAATAACAGTTGATAACTGCAAGCAAATTCTTTATAATTTTTAATAATTAAAAAGTTTTATTTTTATTTTTAACTTTGAAATTTTTGGCTAGTCGGGACAAAAACATTTGGCTATTATAAAACATTTGCAACACCCTTTAATGTTGCAGTGTGCTGTATTAAATTTCTTCAAAGCTCAACAACAAGCATTATCCCATGGGAATCAATGTAGCATGAGTGCAAAAATAATGCAAGATATGTAAATTGTTCAGAAATGATAATCCAATCAGAACAATCAAAATTAAAATCGTCCAATCAGAATGGAAAACAAAAAACACATAGAAAGTATGGAGGGATATTCTTAAGATAGCAGAGGGGTCTGTCATCAACTAAACTTCAACGAATCAACACTTAGTCTAAAACATTTCAAGACACATCAATTTTATTTTATCCTAATCATTTAATAATATAATTTCATTATCAGCAATAGAAGATGAACCATCCAACTAAAACTTAATAGTTAAAGCAAGCCTTCAATCCAGCTTTAATCATCAAAGGGATCCAGGAACCACCAACACCCAGGATATAAAGTGCAGAGGTAAAATGGAAAATAAATAAATCAATCCAGTGAAAGTGCCTAGTGCGTTAGTGAGGAAAACCCAAATTATGTAAGCAGATATAAAATTTCATTTGTTGTAAGATAGATCTAAAGGGTTAAAATTAAATAGCAAACGAAATCATATCCAGAGTTCTATTTCATGAATAAAATGAACACATTAAAGTCGTTAGAAAATAAATGAGTGTGTTGGGACTGTTTTATTAGAATTAGCTGAATGGAGGGTTTTGCTAAACACCTTCAAAAATAAATTCCATACTAGTAATTAATTTCATTAACTACAAATGTCAGGAGAGCTGATTATAACCCCACTAACTCAACTTTCTTTAATAAATGCAAAATTTGATTGTGTATTGTTTTTTTAAAATGACTTATGATACTTTAAAATTACAATAATCAAATGAGAGATTACTTTATTGTTGTTCTACTATAATTTTGTTTTAGTATGAAATTGTCAATTACATTTTATTTAGAAGGTTATAAATTGTAGAAAATCATTTTTGAAGTAATCATAATACATCAAATATTTAACCTATATATTGAATGGTCTCTGTATTTATTTCATTTGTAGTCATCCCGCAGGCCAAGTTAAATTTTGATTCGTAAGTCGAATCTGGTGGAAGCTCCGAAATTCAGAAATTTTATAGAATTAAACACATTCCGAAACTAAGCTTAAACTCATATAACCTCAAAAGGTGAAACACCATAAATTAAAATAGGCCTTACATGATAGAGTCGCCTAACATAAAAATAAACCTAACATTGTATACTTGAAATGTGCAATATGCACTGTGATTTGTTTAAATTCATTAGTTAGCAAAACTACCATGAAATAAATGAATTTATCAAGTTGTTATCAAGTGTACAATCAATTACCGAACACTCTTGAGTTATTTAAACATCGCACGCTCATATACTTACTGAGTTACGACATCATTACAATGCTTCATCCTGCCTTTCATCAGTTTAAAGTTACGTGACATAAGTACCTTTCCAACACCAGACAGCAAGACTCCCTTCACTAACTCATCATTCTTTGCCGAACTATTGCAGTTCTCATCAAAGCTAGTGTATTTTACAGCGGAATCTATCAGTTGAGACTTATGTAAATAATCACCGTTCAATATTCTAAGTTCTGAAACAAAATTTTAGATATTATTTTTTTTACTTTAAATTTTATCAAATTATAAAAAAAATATTAAAATTAGTATAATTAATGACTTAGGCCTAGGCTATACATTTTGTAACTGTTGGAAAATAGATCCAATGATAATGGATAGGAAGTGACTATACCCACTGTATATACTCGTGTCAGTCTGAAGAAACGCGGCAATATCAATACAGATATACTCTCCCATTTTCTGAGAATAAAAGTGGTTTAATTTTTCAGGCAGTAATTCGCTGAGTTCACACACAGTAAATGTCCTTAATCCTCCATAACTATTTACACATAAAATTATAATTTCTATAATATGTTGATGAAAAATTATGCAATGCATAAATCACTTGATGGTGATTTAGTTACGAGGGCTGCCCAGAAAGTAACTTACATTTTGAAATTAAAAACCAATCATATAAAAAAGAAATTTTATTATATACATTTGAAAGAGACAATCTTAAACTATTTTTCTACATAGTCCCCATTCAAATTGAGGCACTTATCATAACGATGCACAAACTTTTCAATTCCGTCTCTGTAGAAATCTGCCTGCTTAGATTTCAACCACTAGTTTACTAACGTTTCTGACAAGTGGGGTGATTGGTGGGGATAAAGCCACCATCTTGGTATCAACAGTTTCTGCATTCAGAAAGCATCAAGTTGTCTAGCATCTGCGGTGTGATTATGCCACTTTACCACACATTGTTATTATTCAAATGTGCGCTACAGTACGAAATCCCGCTAGTTGTGAGGTGCGTTCAGTGATTGGGTTTTTACTGGCAACAATAACCTCAAACAATATGAAATTCAACGGCAACTTTGTGAAGCGTACGGAGATGGAACAATGAGTGAAAGTGGAGTGAGGCAGTGGTGCATTCAGTTTAAAAATGGTCACACCAATGATAATGTTCAACTTTAGTGTAAGATGGGCGCCAAAAATCTTGTCGGAAGAACACAAAAACAGTGTCTTACCGCATCGCTGAATTTCCTCGAAGCTACTACAAGGACGGTAACACACTTCTCGATCGTGTTATAACAGGAGACTAGACATGTGTAAAGCATGTCAATTGTGAGACAAAAAGACAGTTCATGGAATGGGGACAACAAGTTCTTCCAGAAAACCAGTAAAATATATGCAACCGTCAGCCAGAGAGATTATGGCAATTGTATTTTGGGATGCTGAGGGAGTGCTTCTGGGATGCTGAGGGTTGATTTCCTTGAAAGTGGCGTAACAACTACAGTAAAACTCCAATTATCCGAACTCCAACTATCCAAATCGCTTTCAGAATTAAAAAAAAAAAAAAAATAAGACGGGAAGTACTGCTATTCGCAATAATGATTTTGTCTACGTGAGCTATTGTCCTTCCCTCTGCGAAGCTAGTGTAGGCGCCAGGTGTCAAACGGATTGGTACAGTCAAACAGTTTACTTTGACCGAGATTTTCAGCAAGAGTTGACATTCATTTATGTACATACGTTAAACTTGTAAAAGTGTTACCTTTTCATTTAGTTAATTAAAGGCTCTTTTTATTTAAAAATACAGTAGTTTTGTTCTCCCATTTTCAATATACATACAGTAATTAATTAATTTTAACCTTTTCGGGACTAACAAAGTCTAATCCTAATTCATGTTCTGACGAGGTTATTCAAGCATGGGAAAATGCGTCTGGCTTAGTATGCCTAGCGCTAGCGAAAGGTTTGTTTTACTCGTTGTAATTTCGTGAAAGTGAAATATATTTATAAAATAAGGTTATTTTAACATTTTCAAGTATACAGATCAATGATCTATGATTTATTCTCTACAATTTGTTATAATCAAATTTAATTTTTCTATAAAGCATATATTCTTATTTAATTTTTCAAAATAGGCTTCGACAAAACCTAGTAAAAGCGGTCTGGCAACATGATTTTATTCTCTCTATTTTCTACTGTTAGCTAGTACCTTCTATCGATAGTCAAGTCGAAATAATTCATTTTAAAGCTAATAATTGTAGTAAATGCCAGTAAACAATTATATTAGTTGTGTTAACGCGATGATAGTACTCAAACGTTTAAGTTATAAAATGTGTATACATGACTGTAGTATGTGCGTATAGTTTACTCCAGTCGCGTAAACGTGAAGCCAGTCACGAAAAGGTTAAAATAGACCCCTTTTCGGGAAAAAGTCCAACTATCCGAATTTTTGATTATCCGAATGGGGACCGGTCCCAATTGATTCGGATAACTGGAGTTCTACTGTAACTCAAAAAACTATTGTGAAACATTGACAAAACTAAGGCGAGCGATAGAATACAAGTGTTGGGGAAAACTTAGCTCAGTTGTTACCTTGAGTGTGTTTGGTACCTATCCTCACATAGGTGTAGCCAATGTTTGTTGAAGATTGGACTTACTGGCTCTGGATGGTGAAGTTGACTTGCCTTCTTCTAACTCCAATCCTTTCAAAAACTCATTGAAATCCAGTCCAAATAATTCTTTTAGCTTTACCCCTACTTCTTCTCTCCCTGCTGTGAGCCGTCCGTCCGTTTACGAAATGAAATACCCTTCAACACTTAGTTTATCAAATATTAATGGCATGCGTCTTTGCCTGGCAGTTTTTTCTATCTCCTGTCTAACCATAATTAACTTTTTTCTTTTCTCTTTCACTTCCTTTGTAAAATCACGATGTACGACAAACCCCATACCCTTTATTTTTTGCATGACTCATGATAAAATTGACATCTTTATCAGCCGGGAAATGAGCGATAACTACCGTGTCTTGTTTACGTGAGTCTAGCGGATGAGCTCTGTTAATCCATACGTTTTCATTTACATTCATAACATTTGCACAAAAGTTTCGCACAACTTTACAACAATCCTCGCCCCTGTTATATTTTAAACCCTTAAATATTATATTGTTCCTTCTTGACCTGCCTTCCAATTCATTCAAGCGCTCGAATATTAATTCATCCTGATTTCGCAATCTCTCAATTTAAGTTTTTAACTTTACATTTTCCTCTTTCAAACAATTAACTTCTTTTATAATTAACTCCATGTCTTTTTTCGTTGCTAATGATCACAGTTTTGTGTACAATAATGAACTTAAAGCACTCATGATATCACTCTAATTAATGGTTTTATTTTTATCATTTCAGTTTTTTTTGTCGGATTGATCACCACTGATTTTACTCTCCGATGAACCCCTTTGACGTTTTTGTACTTTAGCAGGAAAATAATCAGTAACAGACTTTTTCATCTTTTTTTTTGTCTGCAAATATAATAGTAAAGGGAAAATACGTACGATATTTTTTATTTTTTAGTTGGCAATGTTGATTACCACACTTCTATGTAAAATTATCGTATCTTATCTATTATGATTGCCTACTTTCAGAGGCCGTACTTCGATCCCATTTGTCTGCAAAACCTAACCTGCACGACCACAACTGCACAATGAGTTATACACAAACAATTATTTATCCTTCCATCACACCTAACCACTGACATTGACCTCAAATTTCGTATTTAGAAAATACGTAATTTCAAAGAAAATTTTAAGTAATTTCGGGATTTTAGAATAATAATTAAATAACAATAAACGCCCATATCATAACCAGTTAAAGCTAAATTGAACTAAACTCACCTTTTTCAAAACAAATAAATAATACAACCAAATTTTATTCATAAGCCTTAAGTTTAGCAGTAGGAACGTTTTCATTATTCTTACAATGTAAATTCAACCATGTTTAGTGTAAGTAATATTAGATATTGATTAAAAAGCATTGTATATAGTTTAAATAAGTAATCAGTGTTAGAAAATTAAAAGAATGTTGTAACATAACCAAGAACGTAGTGTTGGTATTCATGGTAAATAAACTGTGGCTACGGAAAGTTAAATCAGTTAAGTGTTTGACGATAAAAAGCCGTGGAGCAATCTTGTTTGCTGATGACGTCGACGAAAGTACATTGCGTATATAAAAATGGAATTTTCGGGTTAAAAACAGTTATAAGTAATATAAAGTTGGATATATTGATAAACAATTGAAAGTACATAAACTCTACAGATTTAAGAACAGTAAAACATACCTTGGAAAAAATTATTTAGTTAAAATATGGTTGAGTTAACAACATTGATTAATATTACATGTCAACAACATTAGATGAAATGCTTTTTTGTTAACAGTTAGGTGTTTTCTGCACCTACAATGTTTCCTTGAACAGCTGCAATACATTTATAGCAGCTCCCCACCATAACTATATTTAACCAGGTTAGTACTTACTCTGAGTGAGAGCCATGCTTTCAGGATTGATTCCTCTTTCCTTACAGAAAGACTCTGCCTTATGACTACCTTGTTGATTGAATTCTTCCCATTGATGATAAAGCCAAGCTAATGCCATGTGATCACTACAAGGACTAAATTTCTGTTTTACTGATTTTATAGCTTCTTTATTTTCCATAGTGTTATAGAATAGTGGATAGTCGGCAGACATCAGCGTGGCAATGGTCAATATGGGATTAACACACCTGAAAAACATCATTACCAATAAATTATAATGATCGATTCAATTTAATTTGTTTTGATTGGATTCCTGAGTATCAAGCACACAGAAATTAATTTTTTCTAGGCTATATAAGTTGCAAAAAAGCTTATTTTTTTTTAGGGTAGGAGTCAAAAAATAAAATTTAGTTTTTAAAGACTGTGTTTTGATTCAAAAATATAAGTAAAATAATAAGTAAGAAAATTATAGTTTAAAAAATTGGTTTTTATGTTATGTAGCAAAAATGTTGCTACAGATATATCCGCCATTCTTCCTTAGCAAAGACGGATCTTGTATCTGTAGTTTGTTCACTACTAGGCTTAAAATAACTAAAATTACTAGGTTTATGTATTTTGCCTTCTCGTATACTTAAATAGATTAAGAGTTTATAGTACAAAGTTATTTATTGAATGGCAAACAGTGAAAAAGATGTCAAAAACAGCAGGTAGAAAAAACTTTAATTCATATAATTAGGAAACAAAATTTAGTTCTAAAAAAGATTTTGAAATAGTCTTCTATGACTGAAAGAGGTCTCATGGAAAATGTAACGGTTTTCAGAAGTCCAATATCTGCCGTTCTGGCTGATTACATAACCAGAGTATAAAACATGACTCGAGACCAGAACTCTGCTGTGAATAAAATATAAACAGTAATGTAGGTTTTCCTTTGTCAGGTTCATGCACAACGTGAATGTTGCAGCTCCTTTGTGGCTCTGCCAACATTCCGGTTTGTTGACATAGTTTTTGTATTGACTTTCTAGGAGAACTTAGAAAGAATACATTGGCATTTTCCAAGGCCACGTTACTTAAAACCATAGGTCAGCCAAAACGTTTAAATTCATATTGGTATTTTTTAAATGAGCGGCTACACATCAAACCATAAGGAAAAGCTCCTGAAACTCTTCCTGACATTTAAACATTTACTGTGATTGCAAACGTTCAACAATGAATGCTCATTCAGCCTGAGAGAAACACACGTTTGTTTGCATATGGTTTATTTACCACTGCCAATAAAAAGGAGGAAAATTGCTTCGATATATGACAAGGTTTACAACGCACAAACTCCATTATCATTTTCAGTATGTTTTTTTTTTTTTTTAACTTAGGGTTGCGTATCTTTTGGCTCACTCTGTACGGTGTTAATCTACCATTTGAGTTCGGATGAGTATATTATAGTTTAACCATTACAAGCTTTTTCAAAAGCACAATCAACACATTTCTATATTCACAATAATATTACTTTACCATTGGAGGTCAAACCAAATAAGCGTAGTTCTATCGGAAGCATAACTATTATAAATACTCACTTTAGTATAACCGAATGTACCAATGCTTTGGATAGGAACGGATGCATAGTAAACAGATAAATACGTTTTCCTAAAGGCGTGAGATCTTCCTCAGAGTCTAAAGCACCCAAACTCTGCAGAACAGATACAGCTTGGTTCACAGCTTTAGGGTTTGGAGGCTCGGGCAATTCTGAAAAGAAGTCTGCAATCTTCTCATCAGTCGCTGAATACATCTGGAAAATAACAATAATAACAATGGATAAATTCTGAAAGATGTAACATAAAGTAATATCTTAATAAATACAATATGTAAAAGTTAGGTAAATACAAGAGCTATTTAAATTAATATTACAGAATAACTAAGGATAACTATTATCCTGAAATAAGGATAACTATTATAAATTTATTTAAAATGGATTTTTTAAGTTTTTTGTTGGATTTATTTTGATGCATAGTTGAACTTTGTTTTGATGGCCTTGGCTAATGGGTCAACTCGGACATAGCGTCATTTATTTCTAGGTCTGGTCAAATCGTTATCTTTTATATTATTACAAATCCCTAGGGCATTTTCTGTTATATCCCTGCATTTACAAACTATTTTTTTAAACTATTTTCTATAGAATGAGGATTAATCGGGAATGTCCAAATAACTATTTAATGCCATAGGTTTTATTGATGAATTTATATATACTTAAATTCATAACATATAAGGAAGGAAGTTTCCAGTTTTTGTTGATATTAGATAAGGGTTATCGCAAACACATAACTTTACTGTTCGACTCTAGCCTAATATTTTTGCAGACAACGACGTTGTTTTACATTTTACTGTTATATGTTGAATACAGGTAAACATATTGTTGACTAAATAGGTTAGGTTAGAACCTTTTAGGTATTTTTTTATTATTATTTTTGCATTTATGTTGCCATAGGTTAGCAAAGTAAAGTTGCTCATGTTTAAAAATTGTTTATTATTTTTTCCCTAACAATTATACGTTTAAATGGTGAGTAAATATTATATTTCACATTTGTAGTTCTATCCCGATTAATCCTCATTCTATAGAAAATAGTTTGTAACTGCGGAGATATAACAGAAAAGACCCAATCCCTATTTTAGCATAAATAAATATTTTAACCACTCGGTTGAAACGTCATAAATCTACAAAATATCATGCCAAATTTTGAATTCAGTTGATAAATTGCGAAATAAACAAACTACGTATTTTTTTTCACATGTAATATATATCTGAGGCGGGTCCCATCAAAGATGGTACAGGGCGGGTTCCACTACAAGCAACACTGCTAACTCTCTCACCCCTCCTAAGTAACAATTCCCAAGCTATGCAGTGTCAGTTATGTGTTGTGTGTAACTAAACCCATGACCTTGCTGAGAAAGTGTTCGCACAATACAAAATCGCGGCCAAGACTTAATAGAATAGCCTGACGAGACATTTACGTAGTTGTTGTGATCAGACAGTTGCCCCCCCACCCCCAACAGTAATGTTGACACTTTAAAATTGTTGGGTGTTTTTCAATTCAGTAAGTTGATGTTTTAATACGTACTGTAATTTTAGTGTTTTTTAATACAGTTTGTTAATACACATTAAATGTATTTACTCATTAAAACTTTACACATTAACCAATGTTACCTAATTAATAATTGTAGGTGACCTCAGCTCCAATTAGCTCAAATTATCGGAACACTAAACTGACCATTAAAAGAAAAGTATACTGTTTTTCTTTTGAATAAATGTCATGAATAATGGTTCCAATAATAGTAATACTGTATAGTTGTTTGTCCTTTCACTCAAGGTAACAAAAATATGATTTCATGTTGGTACATCTTTATAATGTCACTCGGATGTAGCGTCAACATTCGTTCGGTCCCTTCGTTGACGCCATAACCAAGTTCAACCGTATTATTTGATTGATTGATTTTCTTATTCTTTCTTTAAATTATCTATCACTCACTAAATCTTACAGTCAGTTTCCATACTTGTTCGGCTTTTTTTATTTGTACCGAAACTTTGTTCACAATGAACTCAAATCGTCAATCATGATCCTAGGGCAAGGATAACTACTATAAATTTATTTAAAATGGAATTTTTCCAGTTATATGTTTGATTTATTTTGATGTATTATTCGATTGATTTTCTTATTCTTTCTTTGAATTATCACTCACTAAATCTTACAATCAGTTCCTATACTTGTTCGAAAATTTATTATTTGTACCAAAACTTGTTCACAATGAACTGAAATCGCCAATAAAATGATCCTTAGGTAAGAATAAAAAAAATAAATATTAAAGTTATACCTTTAACAACAACAATGTTGCCTACGCAAGTGCAATCTATCTCCCATGTGACATTGATACACATCATATTGTAGGCACTAATATAAAAGTTGAAGAAATACATTTTTGAATACTTAATATTTTTTAATTATTTTTATTATTTGTAGAAAATATTGTCAGCATATCTAAATGTATTTAAAAGATGTATATCATTTAGTGGAAATCAAATGAGTAACCTAAATAGTCCTGTATTCCTGTTTAGGCTACGGTAATTTAGGTTTGCTCCAAAAGATTAAGACACGTCTGAATAAAAGAAGGTATACAGTATTTTAAGAATTCAGCAACAAATACATTAAGTATCAATACAAAGAATCCACTTTGTTAGTTCTTTTTTTTTTTTTTTTTTGATAGTGCGATTAAGGACAGGAGATTTATAATTTACTATGCAGAGATTACTTGTTAATTTAAAATATAGACTTTTTTAATAAATTTGTAATTTCAAAATCGCTAATTAGCCGAATTCTAAAGAGTTTTCAAAGACTTACAAAATTTCAGATTAGATACATTTGCCAATTGTTTAAAATAAAAAATATTGTGATTTTAGTTAAAAACATTACTTACCTTACAATCCAAAACAGATTTCTCAAGAGGTACTCGAAAAATTTCTGGTGTGGGAAAGGGATCTAACTCATCGAACTTGTTCTTGGTGTATAAGTGGAAGCTCTCGCCTGGTTGCACTCGTCCAGCTCGGCCTTGTCTTTGTTTAACATTTGCTTGCGACACCCAATGGTTGTCCAAACATGCAACTCCTGCTCTCACGTCAAGCCTGGAAGGAAAATAATAATTCACAATAAAGAATAAGGATCTATATCTTGTAAAAAAACCCAACAATGGCTTTGGACAACACTTCACTGATGTTCCACCCAATGTTCATTTTTAATAAAGTTCCTCAAAGTCTTTTTGGTAGTGATTGCAATACTTGATGAAATAGATGTCCTTGATTTTTATTATTTGTTACTGTAATTACGGTAAAGATAGAACCCTAACTTTGTGTAATTACGTTCCAGTTTGACAACAATTTCCTATTACTAAATGAAACTTTTAGTTTGTACAGGTCGTTGAAAACATTCATTTGCAACATTCGTTAAGTTAGGCCCATTTTCATAGCCAATTCCGTATGATCGCAAATAATGCTTCACAATACATTTTAACCTCTACACTGTCTAAATCAACAAATGCTATTCCTACGGCAACAATAGCCAAAGTGATCGCCTGGCATAGACAAATGTCATATGATCATAAGTTTCTGTGTCGTTTATTTGGGTACTGTGTAACTTGAATATGTATTTCAGGAATGGTTTATATTTGAAATTTATTGTATCTTGCGGGGAGGTCTGTAAAGGTGTGGACCTGAGCAGTTACGAGTTGTCACACACACATAATTCACTAAAATACAAATCATGAATAAACCATTTCTGAAATAAATAATCTTTTTAACAGTGACCAATATTGAACTATTTACATCTTGACTGTGCCACTCAAATTCGATCAAGTCTTATAATTGTGGAGATTTCACACGCAAATTTATAACTTCTTAATGTTAAAATATTATAGTTACGGATCCCAAATGTTTAGAGCAATACAGGTACTAATCTCTGAAAAGGAAAATTTGTTATAATTAATACATTAATTCATTCAGTAAAATAATAAAGCCAATATTTTTGGAAAAGTCAGTAAAAATCATTAATTTATCTTCAATCACATTTTAAATTAATAGTAATATCTAAACTTATATGTTTACAAAAACAAAGTTTAATTATAACAAAGAAACATAACTTATGATAGTCACTCACTCTTCTAATAGTCAAAATTAAAAAAAAGGTTTAATTAAATTATGAATCAGATCCATAATATACTGTCGCCATGTTGGTGTGTTTTTCACTTTGATGCCAAGAAATTTAACAATGCTTGTGGGTTCTATAATATGAAGATAGCTTTCATCATTTAATAAATTGTTTTTATAATTGGTGTGGGACTGTAAAACATGTGTTTCCTCTATATTTAACAAAATACCATTTTTCTTAAACCAAGTGTTCATTGTATCGAGATCTTGTTCCAAACATAACTTTAGCTAAGTTTTGCTTTGTTGAATTAGTTATGTTAAATTATTCAAGCTAGAGGCTTTAATCAACTGTTTTATATGTTATTACATATACCATATACCTTATTACTATAACAGATAGAAAAAGACTCCATGTAAACCCTAATTATTAAGGAATGTTAAACCAACATTACTTCATTACTGTATTATAGCCACCGGACCACATGTTTATACATAAATACAAATTTTGTACCTGTTTGTATAACATTAAAAATGTTTGAACATATATAACAGTATTTTATTATAATTACTTGTTCGGACATTTGCCATCATTTGTGTGTTAAATTATCAAACACGACGTTTCGGGAATACAAATCAATTCCCGTTCTCAAGTGACTAAAACTAACGGTACATAAACCCAGGCAACTAGGCCTATGTAAGGCTTGCCATCAATTGCGTGTGCTTAGTGTTTGAATTGTGTTTTGTCGGTGGTTGGTGTGTTTGAATTCTCAGTCTTAGCTCCGAGATGTATTACGTAGATATTTAAGGTTAGAAGTAATTGTAGTTTTACTTTATTTACTCTTACATATTCCTAGTTGCCTGGGTTTATGTACCGTTAGTTTTAGTCACTTGAGAACGGGAATTGATTTGTATTCCCAAAACGTCGTGTTTGATAATTTAACACACAAATGATGGCAAATGTCCGAACAAGTAATTATAATAAAATACAACATCCATCAATAACTTCAAACAGAGAATATATAACAGTATTGTGTTGTGTTGTGTGTCTTTATGAGGGGAGGTCTAAAGTTCCTATTCTGACAATGATAAAAATAAGAGAGAGATAAGGCTTTGTTATCTCCGTCTAGATCTAACTTTAGGATTAAAGAAGGCACAATCACAGAATGTAACTATCAGTCGTTGTTTGAGACAGGGACTTTTGTTTTTACAAAAGAGAGGCATACCCCAATCTAGATTCACAATCAGTTAGTGGGAGTTTATGGGGAGAAGACCCCTTCTCAGGCAATAGTGAATAACTGGTCAAGGCTTTTTAAACGGGGTAGAGAATCGCCAGAAGATGATCCCTGGAGTGGGAGGCCGATTGAGGCAGTCACCCCAGAAAATATCGAACAGGTGGAGCAGCTGGTGCTGAATGATGGACGTCTTAAGAAAAAGGAAATTTCTATGATTGTCGCAGTATCGGCCTCAACAGTTCTCAAAATTTTACAAGAACATCTGGACATGACCAGAGTGAGCGCCCTGAAACCTTTCTTCATTTCAAAAACGTGCTCGATTGAACTGTTGTCACGATTTTTTGGCTCTGAGAATGCCAGGAGGGTCACTATTTGACCGAACATTCACTGGGACAAGACTTGAGTACACTACTACGACCCTAAGAGCAAGCAAGAGTCCATGCAGTGGCACAAAAAAGGCGGTCCTGCTCCAATCAAGTTCAAAACTGCAACATCAGTTGGAAAAGTGATGGCGGAAATTTTTTGGGATTCCAAAGGAATACTGATGTTCGATTATAAAGAAAAAATACTACAATTTCAGGTGCATATTATGCTAATGTCCTCCGCCTGCTAAAAGAGAAAATCAAAAGCAAGAGAAAAGGGCTTTTGCTGCTGCACGACAGTGCACATGTTCACAGGGCACAAACATTAAAGGCCGTTCTGACTGAATCCGGTTTTCAGAAAATCAGCCACCCGCCTTCTATGTACAAGAAGGCCCAAAGTGGCTATTATTTGTTCGCAAACTTGAAGCGTGACCTCCTTGGACGTTGATTTCATAACGAGGAAGCTTTCAAAAATGCTGTGGAGACTTATTTTGAGGACAAAGAAGAAGGGTACTTCAGAATTACTTTATGAAATAGCCAACAAGTGCATTCGTCTTAAGCGAGAATATATTAAAAAAATAATGCCCAATGAACATTAAAAAAAATTTTACTAACCAGAACAGGAACTTTTGGACCTCCCCTCCTTTATATATATATAAAAGCGAAATACCACTCACTCACTCACTGACTCACTCATCACGATTCCTCAAAAACTACCGAACGGATTGAAATTAAATTTGGTATGTAGCTTCCTCTAGGGCCATAGGTGTTCACTAAAAAAGGGTTTTAAAAATTGGAAATTTTAGGGGGGTTTGAGGGGTAAAAATGACTAAATCACGATTTCTCCAAAATTACCGAACAGATTGGAATGAAATTTGGTATGTAGCTTCCTCTAGGGCCATAGGCGCTCAATAAGAAAGGGTTTTAAAAAATTCGAAATTTTAGGGGGGGTTTGGGGGGATCAAAGTTATTAAATCATGATTTCTTCAAAACTACCAAACGGATTGGAATGAAATTTGGTATGTAGCTTTCTCTAGGGGCATAGGTGGTCACTAAGAAAGGGTTTGAAAAAATTCGAAATTTTAGAGGGGTTTGGGGGGGATCAAAGTTATTAAATCAAGATTTCTTCAAAACTACCGAACGGATTGGAATGAAATTTGGTATGTAGCTTCCTCTAGGGCCATAAGTGTTCACTAAAAAAGGGTTTTAAAGAATTGGAAATTTTAGGGGGGTTTGAGGGGTAAAAATGACTAAATCATGATTTCTCTAAAATTACCAAACAGATTGGAATGAAATTTGGTATGTAGCTTCCTCTAGGGCCATGGGCGCTCGCTAAGAAAGGGTTTGAAAAAATTCTAAATTTTAGGGTGATCAAAGTTATTAAATCACGATTTATTTAAAACTACCGAACGGATTGGAATGAAATTTGGTATGTAGCTTCCTCTAGGGCCATAGGTGCTCACTAAGAAAGGGTATGAAAAATTTCGAAATTTTAGGAGGTTTTTGGGGGGATCAAAGTTACTAAAATCATAATTTCAGATCTTTTATTATTATGACAAAAGTGCTTTTATTATTTAAGATCTATATATATAAAAGCCAAATACCACTCACTGACTGAACACTTAAAAAGAATACAATTACGTTCAAAAGACTGAAAATACCAACCACCACGGGCAACGTCGTACGGATCAGCTAGTGTTTTTATATTTCTACGTGACAGCCTCTAACGATTTGACAGCTTGTACGGCCTGAGGATGAAAACTTAGGGGTTTTGAAACCTCGGTAGCCTTCACGAGATGAGTAACAGACCATGAGACAGTGTACACGGGTACAAAATTTATTTATATACAAGATTGTTTGTTTATTTACAATCCTGTTTGATGTTTTATTGGTGTTGTGTATTTTAAAATATAAAATTTTGCTCTACATATATAATTTAATTTGTACTTTAAAAATTTATAACGTAATGTATTGAAATCGAAGAAATAAATCATGTAAGTAGTGTAATCTAAGCATGTGGAGCTGCAGGAACCATAAGTATTATAATAATATACACTTAACCTTTCTTCTTTAAGAGCTCCTGTATCCACAACATAAACAACATCGTCTATAGTAATACTAGTTTCTGCAATATTTGTAGCCAAGATTACTTTTCTCATTCCTTTGGGCGGTTTATCAAATATTTGCTTCTGCTGACGATAGTTTAGTTTCGAATGGATTGGTACTATGTAGAGTTGGTTATCCCTAGCGTTTGTACTTTCTAGGTGCTTCAACGTCTGTTGTATCTCAGCCCAACCTGGCAAGAAAACCAGTATTGCGCCATTGGGCCTGTTGTAGTTTATCCAAGATACCATCTTAGCAACAACTTGGCAATCTACTCTAGGCTGTGGGGAATGGCTGACTTCATTCATGTTCCTTACTCCCAAAATTTCTGCCATGGTATTCTGAAAGGTTAAATACTCAAATTAGTAATCCATATTTATCTGTGGTAGTCCTATTGGATTTTCTTAATATATATAATGCCTTGTTTTTTTGTCAAACAATCCTCGGTGTTGACGTCAACTATTGTAAGACAGTCTTCTCGACTTTTTATTCACTCGTTAGTTTATAAAATAACATTCAAAGAAATTCCAAAACTAAACATGGGGCAAATGTGCATTATTTGCAAAAAAACATGACATTTATAATGTTAACCCTTTTTGAACAAACAATTTTTTCGTAATTTATTTGGATCACCATATTTATTGACAAACCTCCTGATTACAAACAACATAAGAAAAAAATGTTGTATATTTTTGGTTTTGGAAAAAATCTATTTGTTACTAATAATTTTTTAACTTTTGAGTTTGTAATGATATAGTTTTAAAAATTGTACACATAAGAAACCTTTTGTATACATTGTACTAGGTATAACCATACACATTTTTTTATAATTGAATATAAAACTTTAAAAAATTGATTTCTTATATAAAAAAACTGTCATATTACAAAGTCTATTAACTAGGCCGAAATTTGTCACTCAAGATATAATGTGTCACACACAACCACACATATTACATAAACTACAATAATTACTAACGCAAAGTAAATTTACAATCAACTCCTATAAAAGCGAGCGTACGCGGAGTAAAATTTAAAGATGAAATAATATAACTTAATAATATAACAGCTGATTTCACCCATCATCTGTAATACGCAAACAAAACCTAGCGTAGATTATACTTTGGAGTTATGTTTACAACTTCAATCAATAATATAACCTATAATATTAATAACTTCTAAATCATTTGATCTATCAATATGAAATAAAAGGCAATTAAAAGATAATATTTTTATCTGTCTTTAAATATATATAATAATATACATAAACACAAAATCTTAACAAATATTCCTACAGTTTTATAGTTTTTATAATTGTACACATTTACCGAGTTAAAAATCCCCATCTGCATAGTTAGGTAGGCCTAGATAAAGTGTGTTGTTTTTTGTATAAATGATGTACTTCTGATGTGTATCTAATTAATCCGTCTGTGATTTTTCACAGGGATTTACTAGTATTTGATAAAAACTTACGTTTTATAACTTCAATGCATATAATGAAACCAATTAAACAGAGCTACAGCTGACAGTTTGCACTTAGACAGTAAACACCTGTTGGATGACTTCACAGTGCTACTTTGATTTTGGTGTATGATTACAAGCTATAATTAAAGTAGGTTATTTAATGAAGTAGGTGTAGCTTAAAGTTTTCTAAAACACTGCGTACAATATTTAACATTTTTAATAATCAATTTTATAGCAATAATCAGGTGAGAATGATAAAAGAAAATAAGCAAGCTACAGTTGACTTGTTCTGTCTTCATCCTCTCATTGCGGGAACACTATACATTGATGGCCTCGCTTTACCACCCGCCTTGTTGTTTAAAGAGTTAAATAAAACAAACTTGATCCATATTAGGTTACATAATTTTTTCAGGGAAGGTAATTTTATTCCCTAAGAATCTCTGTTTAATAATGAGATTCCTACCTTATCTCCTATCCTACCTAATCTACTATCTCCATTTTCCAAGGTCAGACATTCGAAAAACTTCTTTACTTATTGTGATACAATATATTACACTCAGAAATAATAAAAGAAAACTCTAATTTAAAAAAATAACAAAAGGTGTGAGTTGAACTTGAGCCACCATTCGTCACAAAAGACGAATTCTAAAATATCATAAAACTATTGAAAAAAATCACTAAGATTAAGATTTGACTATTTTAAAATTATAAGTGTTTTAATCTTTTGAGGATATACTTTTCACTTCAATAACATGTCAAGTTTTTTGAAAAAAAATAGTGTTTACCAAAATAACATTAATATTAACAACGCACAATCAAGGCATATACTCAATATACTAAACTAACATCTAACCAGTAACGAAAACCTTAGTGGAAATACAAACAGTGAAAGGTTGTAATAGCTCCCAAAATCAGAATTACTATAGGCCAACTGTATTAACATGACAGAAAAATATACGTTTCATAAATTTTCCACACAAATTTTAATCTGCTATAGTTTTTTGTAAAGATTATGAGTACCACTGATTTTTCAAAATTTTAGATGCAATATGCTACTTTTAGGTTTCGAGCTACATTTTTGAGACTATTTTAAAAGTACACATTACCAAATTTTAAATATAGTTTTGATATCCTTAAATAAAATCATTTCAAATGACACCTTATATGTGCAAAGTATACAAAGCGGTTAAAACATGGATCTTTAATAAACACGCAGTTCTGGTAGCTTATAGATGACAAAGCTCTGACGTCAGCCAATGCCACCTGTAGTCTGCGATACTAAAAGATTTTATGTGTAAACTGAGCTGTGGTGTCACTCAAGCCTTGCCCAACCTTGTGTGGTACCATTATTTATTTACTTAACTTATTAACATTAAAAAGTATCTAATTTGTTAGTTACGGTTTGTTAATTTATAAGGTTTTGAAGTATTCTGTGAAGTTAATATAATCACCCCCCGAGTTCTTATCCTCTCCCAAGCTATAGGGCTCAAATGAATTGTTAAACAAAAATAACAATTGAAAATCTAACTGTAATTACGCATGGTTTCAAAAGGTTTCATTATAATTAATATATTTAAAAGAAGTACATTTTAAGATTAACATTAGTGTTAACAGCTGCAAGGGTCTTGACATTTATCTTTTGTATAAACTAAATGAAACTATCGGTGAGGTTACATGTGGCCATGCAAGGCCGTACCGGCCCCCACAAGGTCGGTAGCCCCGTGGTGATTCACTAGCCAACCAATTAATTTAATTATTACTACGCAATCATAAATAGCGCTGTCATTGTGTAGTTTCACGATCTCCCAGTGTTTTGTACCGCCGACTAGGGACTCAGTGGCTCCCAGGTCGCCACACAGTTTTAAGAGTTAAACTCTCTGGCAAGATATTCACAGTTACAGTACTAGAAGCAAATATTTTATAGATCCAATTCCTGTAAGGCTTCAAAAATCTAACAATAGTAATTTGTGTGTAAAAATACAACTTTTTAATAAATAGCCTGAGGAGGGTTGGACAATTTGTTCAAAGAATTTTAAATTAAGAGTCAGTAATTAGCTCAAATTAAAAGCTTTCTATTTAATCCAGGATTATATGGTTTGTGATATTAGTTATTTAAGTTTTAAATGTTTATTATAATAAATTTTAATGTTGCTGTTATTTATGGTTATATATTCTTGTTTGATTGTGGTTGTTTACTCTCCTAGTTTGGTTTTATTGTTGTGTTTTACTTTTTTAATGTAATTTTGCTTCCACTCATTGCATGCTTTATATGCAATGTGATCTATTGAATCTACCAATACAATCTAGTTTTAAAAAATTACATGTTTAAACATGTCACAATTTGTATTTTTAGTACACATTTGTAATTTTATGTACACGTGTAATGTTTTGACTTTGGCCCATTGCATTGTAAAATGTTTAACGGCAATAAAGCACTTACTTCTTACTTACATACAGACAACTCTATAAAGAAAACAATCTAAATTAGCCTTACATGATTTTAACATGTAATATACACCAGTTTTTGTCATTCCTTTCTCACTCAACTTTATATGAATGAAAAACATGTTCCCAAAACAATGTAGTGCTAGCAGTTTCAATAAAAGAATACTCAATTTTATTGTTAATTGTAATTCGATGAATTGTCATTCGACGAATCGTAATTCGACGAACTGTTAATATTTTCACCTTTTGTTTAAGATGATGAATCACTAAATACTTTAATGTAAACACCCTTCATTTGTAAAATGAACAGTGACATTTTGCTGAATCGAGATGCACACATCAGGTTCCTTCCACGCTTTGTGTTCTATAAACATGGCGAATCTGCTACTACATTATACGTTACAATTTATAATAAATAAAAGTATAAATTTCATTGTTAGAGTATATATCACATACATTAAATATTAAGTTAAATGTATCAATACCTTCATTACTTACATCGAGAAACCGTTGTTTCACAGGATGAGTGAAGCCAGGAATGTGAAGAGCGGGTGCGTTGTTGAAATAGTTCTGGAAGAGTTCGGCGTTGATTGTAGCACTCATGATGACAACTCGTAGTTCTGGATTTACTTCTACAGCTCGTTTAACCAAAGCAAGAAGAAAATCTGTGTTGATATCTCGTTCATGAGCTTCATCAATGATGACGTGTGAGATGTCGGACAAACCTTAGACAAACACTATATTTTTATAATTTCATAATAAATAATTAAATTAATATTTTAAGTATAAATTAAAGCATCAAAACAGTTTAGAAAATTGATTCAACTGAAACTTGTACTTAAAAGAATCTGAAGAACGTGATTTTATTATAATTCTAGTTTGGGAGGGGGTGGTACTGTATAGCAATCATAAGTTGAGTGTTACATTATCTTTAAAGTATTTATGAAATAAACTATTTATATCTATTTATAAAACTATTTAAATCCGACATTTAAAGGACTGATAGCAGAGTGCCAAGACTGCAGAGAGTCAAAAGGGGAAACATTCATTGTATGGAGCAGTAGTAGTACGAACTAAAGTGTTGGCTTAGGCTAGGTACTATAGTAAAAAAAGGAATATAGAAAATTGAAATGCTACAACACATTAGAAATACACTTCTGCTTTACTAATTCAAAATATGATATTTTCAATGACGGTTTTTCTTTACGAATAAGTATCAATGATAGACTTGTCAAAAACATGTCTCAACATTAGAACTTTAACAATAAACACCGTTCAACACAGCACACCTCTGGAGTGTGGTAGCAATCAACGTAACTTCATCATAGTTGACAATAATAAAACTTCATTCTTTATTTTTTTAACTCAGCAGTGATGTCTTCCTATAATGCTATAATGCTTCCAGAACTATTGTATAGACTATATATGTTTACATACCTTGATGTACGTCTACAGTCCTTTTTTGTCTTTAATGGCGGCACTACCGGTTTCGGAGCTTCATGTCTTCATTTTCGAGTTGAGTATAAACAAACTTTAAGTACACATAGTTTTCCACCGAGTCACAATACAAATTGTATAAACACAAAACATTAAAAAAATTATTACAGTTTTAAAAACACTTCATAGTTGGCCAACTAATAATTGAGTCGGGACGTAATGACATACTGTAATAATTTCTTTAAATGTTGTGTGTTGAGTGTTTATTTTTAAATTTTTATTGTGACTCGGTGGAAAACTATATGTACTTAAAGTTTGTTTATACTCGACTCGAAAATGGAGACATGAAGCTACGAAACCATAAGTCCCACTATTAAGGACAAAAAAGGACTGTAGAAGGACATCAAGGTATGTAAACATATATAACCTTAGAATAAGCAGGTTATTCGGCAAAATAATTTTCTAAGATCTTACTATTATTGTTAATGGCATGATTTGGTGCCAGGCATTTTATGTAAATAATATCAAGCACTCTTTCTTCTTTATATACAACACTCAGACTCATGCATCAAAGTATGTATCTTGATTTTACACTAAACAAGATTAGGAATGTGAAATGAAACTATTGAGACAAGACAAAAACTGTGTGTGAGAGCGGGAAAGGATAGTACAGCGTATCCCTGATTCAGGTGCGTAAGACTAGTCGGGTACTGGATTAGAAATGGTCTACTATGGAGTGAATTACCTTTATATATTAACTACTAATAAAAATGAAATAAAAATTATCTTATTTTTACTGATAGATTAATCATCTTATTTTTACTGATAGATTAATTATCTTATTTTTAATGATAGATTAATTATCTTATTTTTACTGATAGATTAATTATCTTATTTTTACTGATAGATTAGTTAGATATTTTTACTGATAGATTAATTATCTTATTTTTACTGATAGATTAATTATCTTATTTTTACTGATAGATTAATTATATTATTTTTACTGATAGATTAATTATCTTATTTTTACTGATAGATTAATTATCTTATTTTCACTGATAGATTAATTATCTTATTTTTACTGATAGATTAATTATCTTATTTTTACTGATAGATTACCTTATTTTTACTGATAGATTAATTATCTTATTTTTACTGATAGATTAACTATCTTATTTTTACTGATAGATTAAAGTACACAACAACAAACAGCATCCTACCTGGGTCGTTGATTATTTTGCGAAGAAGGATTCCAGTAGAGCAAAAGATAATGCCACCTGCTTGTGGATGAGGTAGAACAGTCTTTAGGCGTACTTGATAACCGGTCACGTCTCCAACCTAAAATGACAATTTCAATTATATAAGTATGTTAACTGAGAAAAATAAAGACATTTAATTTACAAATGAGTAAACTAATCAGAATACAGTAAAAACTTTCATGTCCTGATTTACGTGGCACTGGGTGATTCTGGTAAGCAAAAATCAAGATATCATCAGTGCTCATAAATCATAAGCGAATCTGTACTAAGCGATAAGATAATCTTAATGCGGGTTATTAGCTGCATTTCTGCTAATTCTTCCCACATATAAATAACTTGTAAATATATAACAGTCTACTGAAAGTTATAAAATATAAACTTTTATTCCAGCCACTGCCATCTTATCTTTTCCTGATTTAATTTCAGCTGCTATTTCCTTCAACAACTCTCCATTCTATGAATAACAATTCTAGTAGTCGTTCTACAAACAACATTTGGTTTGGAAGTAGACTTGGCTCCTGGAGAGGAAAAAAGAAAGGCAAGCGCGCATGCGTCGGTAGAAACATAGCGGCTATGTTTACAAAAATCAAGCATAGCGTGCCTCGGCAATATCAGTGTGAATTGTTCCTTAGGAGGGGTGGAAGAGTCAGCAGTGATAGAGGAACTTCCCTCTACCGACATTGACTGGACCATCCGGAGATTACATTTTTCCACATTTCAACTTATTTTTTGTGTGTAAAACGTTAAAAATAAAGTTTCAGTTACTCTGTGCGCATAAATAAATGTGTGAAAAGAAATAAGTAGTTTGATTATTGCGCGGTTTGATTAAGGAGGGAGAAAATAGGCGGCCCGACATCAAAAGAAAAACGGACTTCTAAGTAATAGTACCATCTCCATTATTTCAGATAAACTTTAAATACATATAAAGCAAACCTAATTTCTAATTCAAAACCTATAATAATGATAAAATTGCAAGACAAATTTAAATTCCCGATAGAGCCAAATCGAAACAGCCAATAACATAATGAAATACAAAGAATGGAACCATACAGAGAGATCTTGCGGATAATAACGGAACTAACACGCACGAATTCAACAGATGTTTCAGAAGCCTTACGAAACGAAAGAAAACCAATAATATTTTTTGTTAACGAATATAAACTAATAACTTAACGCCATTTATATAAAGAGCATAAAATTCTGCAACTAAAAATACCAAATAGGCCAAATATAAGACATTCCACAATTTAAAATAAATTAATAACACATTCACCACGGCAATTTACACTGTAACAGCTGACGAATTTAATATAACAAAATCCGTGACTACGGTAACATTGTACTTAAATTATTACACACACAAATTAAAAAATAAGTGGAAACAATTTCTAGATATTTATGTATAATAATAAAACCCAATTTTAAATCAAATCAAAATTTATTCTATAAAATAACAAATGACCAAGACTCGACTGACGGCAGACGGCCAAACAAGGAGAAGAAGAAACGAGTAAAAAAAAACGACCAATCGGAACGCAGAATTTGCAACAAAGCCTAAATTAAAAACATCTGTAAAAAAAGGGAGTTCTGAGAAAAAGCCATACCAGTAAGGTTAAAAAATTTTCTAAGGCTTGACGATAAGAAGAAACCTAAAGAAAAAGCGAAGAAAATAGATCTTTTGAAGTGTTTTAAAACAACTAGCAAGACATCATCTACAGTGGTGAGAGAATAACAATTAGATTTTCAGTGCTGCCAAAACCATAGGCCTAACATTTTTTTTTTATTTTGTGAAAAACTTTGATTTTAACCTTTTTTTTGCAATCCAAATAAGTTGAACTAATTATGTTTTAAATTCATTACAAAACAGATATCAAAAATAATTGTTTTCCAAACTAAAACTTTACAATCAAGAACTATTTGTGATAAAGTCAGAATTTTATTAGTTTTGAATCTGCCTGACTATAACCTCACATTCTGAGAACATTTCATTATAAATATTCTAATTATTCTTCAGAACATTCTCAATATTTTAATTGTATTTTTTTATGTGTTTGTTAAATATTTTGATTGAATATCGTGCCACGGACACTAGCCCCGAGATTAAAATTTTTCTTGTTAACGAGCCAATTTTAGACCGTAAATGATTTATCTTTTATTTGTTCAAATAGATAAGTATATCGTTATCAAATTAATAAATAATAATTAATTTGTTCTTATTATTATTGCTTTTCATTTATTAAAAGTTAAGTTGAAAGTAAATAAACAAGAGGAAGTTCAGTATAAATTATACATTCGGCGCCGCAACTTTTAGGGCTCGATATTCAAACAAATAAGAAATTGCTTCCTCTTAGACATAGGCCTAAGTCATATTTATAAGATATCATAATATTTATAATACATAAAACAGATTATACACAAATATGGAAAACGAAAGCGGCCTACGAAAAGGTCGGAAGCCGAGTCACCAGGTTCAGAATAACGATGACGTGCCAAACACATCTACATCCCTCTCGGATACCGTGGACGCGTTTGGGAACGAAAAAAGGCAGGGAACGCGGAGCCCGGACAACCACAAGAATCGGTCCGAAGACGTGACTAAGGGAAATTCGCTTAGAAGGGAAGAAGAGATAGGTGAAGCGGTAATTTTATCAGGCGATATAGACACAAATCAAGACCATACGGTACGCGAAGCACGTAGTATAAGAACTGACTCAACCGCAACAGATAACCCTATTACAAATATTAATAATCCAGAACTATCCGCCATGTTAAACATCCTATTAAAAAATCTCAGCGAACAAAATCAAAAATTAGACGAACAAAATAACAAGTTGGATAATTTAAAAAATAAAATCGAACGGATCGACAACCGTTTGAAAACTCTATTGCAGACCGATTTAAAAATTTTGAGTCCACAATTTGGAATAAAATTCAAGAGAACGATGAGAAGCACAGACGTGAGACACAAGAAGAGTATAACCGAATACGGACTGACCTACAGAATACAGCCGAGGAGAAATTCGAGAAACTCTCACGACATGTGGAAGAGGTCGAGGAAAAGATGGAGATCCAACAAGGAGTACTTGAAGCTAGTAAGGAGTTCACGCGGAAGGAGTGCGGAATTTTGGAAAATAAGATGTACGATAAAGTGCTACAGAACAGCGAGAGGGCGCTAAGACACGAAGACGAAATAGAAAAGATCATGAATCATATAACTAAATATAAATAAAAAATCCAGACATTCGAACAAGAGATAAAGAACCGGCCTTCTCACATCCACGTTACCTGTGGAGGAAATAACAACGCGGCTACAGAAATAGCTATACCAAAGTTCAACGGCAGAGAACACAATCCGGCTGAATTTTTAAGAAAGATTGAGAAGTTTTGGGAGAAACAGAGAGCAAGTGTTAAATAAAAACCATGTCAATGTACATATGGATTATTTTGACTCCAATTAGAATACATTTTTCGAGTTCTGAGAAAACTGAATTCAAAGTTTGACATTGGCACATTTTTTTTAAACCCGCTACTTATTTTCTAATATTTGTTTAAGTTGTAGTTAAAGGTTATAATTTTGATAAAAAAAAATCAAATTAAATATGGTACATACAATATTGCTATTATTTTTGGATTTACGATTTTCAGGGGAGTTTCGAAAAACACGGGTTTGGGTTGACCCGAGTTCGGTAAACCGGGGTTTTACTGTACTTAAGTTTAAAGTGATACATTAACTACAGATACACAACTAAATACGGTAATGTATGTATAGTAAACCACTTTATTTCATAGCCTAATCTAATCACATAATCAAGCAGTAGCGTATGAAACCAAAGTGACAGATGACTTATTCACACATTAAAAATCTTCCATTCTATTTTATCCATTAGGAAAACAAAAAACTTCATACCCGTTCTCCGCGTTCCTGAGCTATATACTCAGCCAAGGATATAGCGCTTATCCTCCGTGGTTGTGTGACTACAACCTTACAGTTGGTCCCTTCCATTCTGCTTGCAAAGTCGTCAAACACAAACTGTGGTACCTGCGTACTTTTCCCACATCCTGGTTCGCCTTTCACAACAACCACTTTGTTTGTTTTCAGTAGCTGTAGAAATTCCTCCCTGAAGCAAAATAATGAGAAGTAAAAATAAAAACAGTACAATATTTACTTTTACAGTAGAACCGGCCTCGGAACAACCGGTCCTCGAATTAACCGGCCTATGGCCCCATGGAACAACAGAGTTTTTTTCTCTTACAGATTATATTACTGTAACTGGCCGAAGGTCTCAAACAGTGATTGTTTAACGGACTCTCCTGGAAAATAAAGCTGGGTGACGCAACTTTAGATGTGCATGTGTTTGTGTTGTGGCAGACAGAACAGGGGAGGGGAGCGTGAGTTTTATTCTCCTCTTGCTTCCGCGGCAACTGTATTTTTTCTTAAAAACAATTGACAAAGCGCAATCCTTTGTTCCTTTTTATTCATCTGTTGCCTTGTCGGAACCTTTACTGAATTTCGTGGGAGCAAAATATCTAATATTTGTAACATATTGGGCTTATAAATATGTTGAGCAGCAAAAAGATTCAACGGCATTAGACGTGATTAACGTACGAAAATGGAGAAACTTGGTTTTAAAAAAATCTTTGACTGTTAAAGAACAGAAAAAAATTACTGATTTTTTGACACAGTGTATATGTAAATTCAGTTTTCAAAGGTTATGTAAGTTTAAAATGTTTAATTTGTTGGTGTTTGTTTATGTATGTTGTACATATAATAAAATGGGTTGCAATAATGTCTTATTTGCTAGTTTATTTATGAAATATGTAGGTCATTTCTGAACAAAAATCTACTTTTTACCTCGGATTAACCGGGCAAACAGGTAACCGACCAGACCGGTTAAGAGGGGTTCTACTGTATTAACCCTTATCATTAATCTTTCTATAGAACAGGTATTTTATTAAAATAGAATAACATGTTTGTTATTTATCATGCTTAAGTTGGTGCCACACTATTTGCTGAAGTGCCCTAATATTCACCAATAAATCATATTCACTGAAATGTACAAAGTTTTCCAATGCTGTTATAAACCATGCAACCCTCACAAATTCAAAAATTCAGAACTAAAAAAATTATACAAATTTTCTTGGAAAAAGAGGTGTTCTCCAAAAAATGTAACATGTATGATTTCATAAATGAGAAAAATAGACAGGAAATGAAAAATAACATAATATAACTAATCAATATTTATTATTGATCTATCAAATATTTATTTTTGAAATTCTATAAAACAGGATTCAATTCAATTATTGGTCAAGGATAAAAATTGTTTGTTGAATAGGTTGTAGAAACAAGTCAGGTTTATAATTTACTTAGTAAAAAAACTATATGCGCATAAACAGATTTGACCTTAAAGAGCTTGGGAATCAAGGTCAGACAAGTTTCCCATGTTTGTGACGTAAGAAAAGTGTGTTGTTATTGTAATTAAAACATAGATATTCACCATTTTTCACTTCTAGAAAAGGTGAGAGTAGGTTAGTTGCTAAGCCTGGGACCAACTGGACATGTTCTCGCGACTCGACTGTGTACCGCTGTATTTAGTATATTTGTTTAATGTACATCACAGGAGTGTTCACCAATAACAATCATCATAAGAGTGATTTTGTCGACTATAACATTTATATTAAAAACAGTTCGTTTTGAAGCCACGAAGAGGGCAGATGTGTGTCTCATGTGAATTACGTCCTGAGAATGGCAAATAGTTCGCTGAATGGTTCGTGAAAGGAAAAAGTGCTAGCACTGAATCAGTTTAGACAGATTAACTTTGAAAAGGGTGCTTTTCTATTATTTAAAAATGAACAGTGAAAGGAATTACTAAAAAATTAGTAATTATTACACGGTAAGATTTTGTATGGTAAAATTATGTAGAGTCGTATTTTAAGTTGTTTGTTATAATTTCAAAATTTTGTTTTATTTAATGATTTATACCTATTGTGGGTGTGCGAGATTTACTTTTTTAATTCGAGATGAGAATGGGAGGTTGTTTAAACAAAATTATCGAGATCGAGAAAAAGACGAGAGCTGAGGTTTAGGAACAAGCGAGAAACAAGAATTTGTTGAATACAATTTAACAAGATCGAGAAAAACGAGACTTGTGTTTTTGGAAGAAGAACGAACCAAAATTTTAATGTCAATTTGCGAGTGATAAATATCAAATACTCTTTTACATCATTGAAAGACATTTAATGTGTATGGGGCTAAGTAATAAGTTAACCTTCTTTCGATTTGCTATTGCTACAAAGTTGATGAAAGATATTACAAATATAATGTATCTCATAGACTATGCACTTTACCTTTAAGACTATTGATTAATAACCATTTACACTACATAATATGCAACATATTAATTTTTACATAATTATATTTATTTTTAGTTGAGTAATAAATTGGCAATATTTATTTTACTAAAAATCCAACGATGTATAAAACTTAATTTCTATTATGTTAAGTTATTTCTCTTCAGTGTCAAGTGATTTAAATAAGATATTGCAATATCATAAAACATTTCTCTGTTGAGTTGTTTGGAAAACTTCTGCTTATCACCTTTTCAGTCTAGTGTAACATTTTAAATTTTATAAAAAGTTTCAATAAAACTCGAGATTATAAAAACGTATCGATAAATTTATGGCTGAATCGGGAAAAGTACAACTGAGAAATAAATGTTATTCTTGACAACGAGATCGAGACGATATTGAGTTATTTCTTAAGAGAGCTTCGAGATCTTACACACTCCTTATATCTATAATAATTCTGATATAATTTATTAACAAACATGATGTGTCATTAAACACAGGTAAACATCTGTTATGTTTGTCTGTTTATTCATTTTGTGATTCACAATTCATAGTTTTTAGTACAGTACAATTGCAGTGCGAAATTAAACCTAACTAGATTAGCTATTACATGAAATCAATAATTTGTGATCACACAAGTTACAAAACCCGTGTGAAGTTACAGATCAGTTTTATGTGTGAAAAGTTGTGTTGACACTGGACTCAAACTGATATGACAAAGCTTTGTCACCTATGTGTTGGCACAACTGCATATTTATATAACGTATGTTTGAACTTCTTTGGATCAAACATGATACATTGCAAGATAGCACGGCTGAACGTGTATCATCAAAAATCTTTGGCTTTTAATTATTTTTTCCTTTACGTACCAAAAATAAAACATACTGCATTATTTGAGTATTATTTGAAAGAGCTTTGTTTAAAATCTATTGCAAAATAAATCTGTGGAATGTACATATCAAGATATTCCTAAAAATATGGCTAAACGCCACATTCCCCCCTCTATTTCCGAGAGTAGTGTAGTGTGCTTAAAAATTGACTTATAACTTTGTAAATGCCTATAAATTTATTCAGACTACTTACAGAGCTGGTTTTTGTGCTTACAGTTAGGTTTAATGTGACTTCCATTGGTAATTTTAAAGATAAACTGAGAAGAAATCCAATAATTACCTGTAACTACTTATAGGCAGTTTATAGGTTTCAATCTGAGATTGTTTACTGTGTCTATCCTGTAAAATTGTATTCCTCTGTTGCAGCCAATCCTCAGATTTAAGGTTTGCATTTTGAGGCTTTAAAACATCTTCCTCGCCTAAATAATAAGGCAGACCATCAATAAAATTAAAATTAAAAAAAAAAACTCAATATCATGTTTAATTAAACTAAATTAATTAATACTTTCACGGTTTCCCCTTTTAAATTAAATACAACTGGGTACTGTACATCTAGGTGTTAGACAGGGCTGTCTTCTTTCTCCGTTGTTGTTTGCTTTGTTCGTAAATGATATTCACGTTGCGGTTGACGGAGGATTGTGGGCAGCGGATTTAAATGTTAGGGTACTTTTGTATGACGATGATTTAGTATTATTGGCCTCAGAGCCCAAAATATTGCAAAAAATTATTGATAGGTTTAAAACTTATTGTGAAAGGTGGAATTTATTGGTAAATTTGGAAAAGTCAAAGGTAATAGTATTTAGGCAGGGTGGTCGTTTGAGCACAAATGAAAAATGGAAATTTGGGGATATAATAATAGAAATAGTAAACCAGTACAAGTACCTTGGACTTACATTCACACCACAATTATCACTCCATTCACATCTTACAGAGATAATTACGGTAACGAAATATGCATTAAATTCTTCATGGAGGAATTTTAGGGTTAAAGATAGTATTCCAATCTCAACAAAACAATCGGTTTTTGATGCAGCTCGTAAATCAATAGTCACGTATGGGTCACAAGTTTGGGGTTATAGACAAAATCCTATTATAGATAATTTTCAACACTTTTTTTTAAAGAGAATGTTTGGCCTACCAAATACCAAATAGTGTATTATATTTAGAGACAAAGGCAAAATCTTTGAATTTAGAAACTTTAAAAATAAAATATATAATTAGGTGCCTAAGCATGACAGACAATAGATTACCAAAACAACTAGTTAGGCAGGTCATTAAAAGGAATATTTCTTGGGCTAAGTTCTGGTTGGAAATGGGGATGATTTAGATTTTTAAAGATAAAAAAATGGACAGGAAAATAAAATATTGAATGAATTATTGGCAAAATTGAGAGAAGAAGCGATGAATTCATGGACAGAGCGGATTTTAAGTTCTAAGGGGCATGATTTATATAATAAACTTCAATATAATCATGAGGAGGCTAACTTATGTTAACGACAAATACACATCAGAATTTATTAGTTTAATATTCAGAGCAAGGAGTGCCATGCTGCCTCTAAACGCTAGACCAAGCAGGAATGAAATTGAAATGATGTGCTTTTTATGGAATTCCGGGGAGGAGGAAACCATGATACATTTTATAGGAGAATGATTAATATTAGGTGGCATTCGAGAAAAATATTTTAAATGTAAAGTCCTTGATGGGGACAGATTGATAAAGATATTGAATGGAGAAAACTGGTTTAGTTTAGTAAATTTCTTGAGAAGTGCGCTCAAGTATAGGAAGGCATATATTTATGAGTTTAATTTTTAGAATGTCCTCTTTGTTCATGGTAATAAATCCAATTATAACTGCAATCAATTGTGTAATGTTTAAACTACATAAAACATACACAATTCAAATCTATTTCTTATTTGGGCAAGGGATATATTCCTAAATTACTATTCAAACTAGGCCTAGTTTTGATAGCAATCTTGTAGTAGGAACATAAAAACTGGTGTTTTCAAAATAAGAAATTTGAAATTGATAAATATTTTGATACAGTTCTATTTAGAACTAAATTACAAAACTTTTTTACATTTATGAAAAACATTACAAAAATGTTTACTACTTTTTATGTAGACCTAAAGTTGAACTTTTTCATTCGTTACTGAACATTTTTTGTTTCTTGAAATAATAACTTTGTAAATTTGACATCAATTTTACTTTCTCACCATACTATGGTATAGAGAAAGTATAGTGATCGCAAAAAAAATCAATGAGACCGTTTTCGGACCCCCTGAGTCCAAAAAAGTGGCTTTTACAAGATGTCCGTCTGTATGTATACAAAGCTATAGAGAAAACTATTCAATCGATTTCGAACAAATTTTCACCAAAGATGTCAATTAGGTCTTTATAGTTGCACGAAAAAAGGTTTTGAAAAACAACCCCCTTTTTGGCCAAAACCCCCAAAAAATCAGTTATTATTTTTTTATAAAATAACGGCTCTTAACGATTTTGATAAAATTTGGCTTATTTGTAGCCCTACCATATGCCAAAAACCGCATCTTTCTAAAAATTCTTCTTTAGCTATAATAATAACTGATTTTTGGGGTTTTTGGCCAAAAAGGGGTTGCTTTTCAAAATTTTTCAAAACCTTTTTTCGTGCATCTATACACGCCTGATTGACGAGTTTGGTGCAAATTGTTCGAAATCAATCGAATAGTTTTCTCTCTAGCTAATAATAACAATATTTATTAGTTAATCTCCTACCCCTCCTACAATTATGAAGTCACAGTGAATCTATTTAATAATTTAAATATGTTTATGAGAAAGTATGTGCCAATTCCTAAAAAAAGCTATGGAACACTTTTGGTTTTTTTTATAATTTCTCTATTTGGTGAGTTTTTGAAAATATGCTTGTACAAGCACCGAAATGACTTGGCATTGAAAAGAATTTACATCAACAACTTATACTTCAGCAATGAGTTCCAAAGCCTATACGCTGTCACAGTGAATAATTTGTTAAATATCTCAGTTCTATCATAGATCATGAATAATAAAATAGATTAAGCATGCATACGGGGGCTGTGTGCCGGAAAAAAAGTTGTCGGGAAAATAGTGCATGATCGCGCCGCGAGGTAGCACTAGGGAGTAATCATTGGTAGCATTGGTGCTTCACACCGCTTCTGTCGTTTCCCCAATAGATAGCGCCACTATCGTCAAATTTCCAGTGGATTCAAATATTGCATTGGATCGAAGTTCTATTAGGTTATCCAAATACAATAGTTCTATACTTGGGTATAATGATGCTCTTCTTCTTTAGTAGTTACTAATTATTATTAGTAAATTTTACTATTAATTATTTTTTATAATCATTCATAACTGATTCATCAAGTGCAAAAGTGTGTTAAGAAAAAATAACATATTTCAAATGATTTTGGAACTTTGCCAAACACATTGTTCATTTATATTAAAAGTAAAGACAAGATTTTTAATAAGGATCTAATTAAAACAATATTTAAATATTTTAAAATATGCAAGCAGAATAAATAGCTGTCATTAAAAAACTGATGGCTTTGGAAATATTAAAAAATTTTAAATGCAGAATGCAGAATTGGTTAGTAGTCAGGAATGGTCCTGGGTTCAAATCCTGGTCTTGGTCCATGTTTTTTCACTTGTAATTTAATTAATTTTATTAGCTGAAAAATGACACCACCTTAAATATGTTAACTTTTATGTACTAATTTTGATCTTATCATCTTAGACATAAAGAGATACTCCTTTTATAATTGTGTAAAATGAAATAGACAATGTTAAACTTACTGAGATAATTTTCAGAACCATTGTCCGAGTATTCTGATCTCCTGTCATCCTGACGTCCATTCATGTATCCTAGAACTTCCTGCAAAAACATCATTAGTATTTATAATTTTTTATTAAGCTATTTTTGTAACGTTTCTGTCAATGTTGGTTATGTGACTTTATGGACATAAATTTGTGTGTTCATCAAAATTGTAATTGTATTGCCCATAAAAAAAACTGTCTTTTTATTTGTGTTACACCCATCTTTATTAGTCTACAGTGCAGCTACCATACAGTAAAGATATATTAAGCAATAAAATAGAAACAAAACAAAACATGTTTTTGCTACGAACTTGTGTTATAAATGATGAAATAATTATTTCAACTAATCTACTTATGAAGAATATCTGAAAATATTAATTGTAGAGGAAATCAAATTTTTATTAAACTGAGACTTGCAAACTAATGAACAATTTAAGATTCATTTTCTTTCGGTATCCAAGTCAACGTACAATTAAAGTTTACTTACCTTTGTATTTGTCCGTCACGTGACTTTTTTCTTCTCATATGACGGGTTTCGGAGATTTACTCCATCTTCAGACACGTAGTCACTGTTACGAGGTCGTCAAAACATATATATATATATAAATAAACACATAAACACTGAAGCTCCATATTTCACAGGCCTGCCAAAAATACACAAACCCGACATACCGATCAGACCTCTCGTTAATTTTAAAACCACCCCTGGATACAAGATTGCCAAAAAACTGGTTTTAATCATTCGTAATAGCATAAAATTGAAGGACAACCGTAGCATTAAAAACAGTAAACAATATCAATGATGTAATGGTACCAAAATTCGATATATAAACTAAACAGAAGATACATCATATCAGGGATCATTTCATTAACCACCAATCCCTGATAGCACAAATAAAAATACTCATAGCCCATTACCTTCACTTCCATTTTAAACATTAATATAAAATCATTCACCATGTTTGTAAACCCATATAGTATTAAGTTTATTTAGGAAAATATAAATAACCAATAAAAATAATTTACAAGGTTGAGAAATGAGAAGAAGAAAATCGTTAGAGGAAGGAGGAAGAAGAAGGTGATTTTGGGAAAGTAAGCAGTTTTATGGCAGCAACTGGAGTAACAGTCCAGTGTGTGCACAGCTCAAACTGAATTTTAATAAGTGTTAGAATAAACTACATATAAAAGTTACCACCAGAAAAAAATATAAATTGAACAGTCTGTATATTGAGTACATAATTGTTAAACCTACATCCAGTCAATTTGGTGAGTTTATTCCAGTTCACATCCTTCTTCACACCAGACCTCCGTATTTTCCTCACATTGAAGCTTCTAAACCTAAACCATCAACTAATCATCACCGTTTCTTCAACCATTCAGAAATTTTAATTAACCCTTTATTTTAATCTTAAGTCCAAAATTGTAAACCATTTCAATCATGTCACAAGTTAGCATCGATCATCTTTCATTAGCATAAACCTAGATTAAGTGATTAAGTGTTCATTTTGTTAATAGTTATTAAATATTTATTTGTTCTTGTTAAATACTGTATAACTAAACTAAAAAACAAAACCTCACAACCAGCTAGCCGGCAACCCAATTGTAAACATGGGGCGCCAATTTTATAATTTAACTAATTATTTTCTAATAGCCCACTCGTTGTGGTGCCAATTTTAGAATGTTAAGTGTTGTGTACGTTGTATCCTTCCGCGTTTATCGTCGAATATAAAATAAACAGAGACGCTATGAAATGGATTTATACATTATTTATTAACTTTAACAAATCTCGGGTTTATTTTTACAATTGGGTTGCCGGCTAGCTGGTTGTGAGGTTTTGTTTTTTTAGTTTAGTTATACAGTATTTAACAAGAACAAATAAATATTTAATAACTATTAACGAAATGAACACTTAATCTAGGTTTATGCTAATGAAAGATGATCGATGCTAACTTGTGACGTGATTGAAATGGTTTACAATTTTGGACTTAAGATTAAAATAAATGGTTAATTAAAATTTCTGAATGGTTGAAGAAACGGTGACGATTAGTTGATAGTTTAGGTTTAGACGCTTCAATGTGAGGAAAATATGGAGGTCTGGTGTAAAGAAGGATGTGAACTGGAATAAACTCACCTAATTGACTGGATGTAGGTTTAACAATTATGTACTCGATATACAAACTGTTCAATTTATATTTTTTTGTGGTGGTAACTTTTATATGTAGTTTATTCTAACACTTATTAAAATCAGTTTGAGCTGTGCACACACTGGACTGTTACTCAAGTTGCTGCCATAAAACTGCTTACTCCTCCAAAATCACCTTCTTCTTCCTCCTTCCTCTAACAATTTTCTTCTTCTCATTTCTCAACCTTGTAAATTATTTTTATTGGTTATTTATATTTTCCTAAATAAACTTAATACTATATGGGTTTACAAACATGGTGAATGATTTTATATTAATGTTTGAAATGGAATGTGAAGGTAATGGGCTATGAGTATTTTTATTTGTGCTATCAGGGATTGGTGGTTAATGAAATGATCCCTGATATGATGTATATTCCGTTTAGTTTATACATCGAATTTTGGTACCATTACAATGATAAAATACCATTGACAATACCAAATTATAAAATCGCTTCCTTTGATATTGTTAACTTATATACAAACATACCTATCCACAAAACAATAGATATTCTAAGAAAGCTTCTTACTGAATCCAACGTGTTAAACACAGAGAAAATTACCGAGTTAGTCAACATTGTAACATTGTTGTTAGACCAAAAATACTTTACGTTTGACAACAAATACTATATCCAAAAGGATGGTTTAGCCATGGGTTCGCCACTCTCAGGTTTACTTGCAGACATCTATCTAAACCATTTTGAAAACAAGTACCTCCTATCAAATTTAAATAAAATGCACAAACATATCATGTGCTATACAAGATATGTAGACGACACATTCGTAATCTTCAATGGAACTACTAGGCAGATCGAAAATCTCAAGAATTATATGAACAGCATCAATAGCTATATGAAATTCACATGTGAAACAGAAATAGATGCAAAACTTAATTTTCTAGATCTCACAGTAACAAAACAAATAGACCAATTCAAATATAAAATTTACAGGAAACCCACAACTACAGACATCACAATACACTCTACATCGTACCATCCCACATCTCAAAAAATTGCCGCCTATAATAGCATGTTACACAGACTTCTCACTATGCCACTCGAACAAGAAGATTATTTGGAGGAACTGAATACAAATAAATATATCGCCACCTTATTATTAAAAAAACAAAATAAAATCTGTAAACCTTTAAAACCTCAAGATAAGACTACATACATAGCTTGTGAATATGGAAACATACTTCCAAATATAATTTAAAGAAATTAAACATCACCACAGCATTCCGGAAAAACAATAATATCCAAAAATTACTGTCCCAAAAAACAGACAAAGATCCTAAATGTAAAACTGGGATATATAAACTAGTTTGTGATGATTGTAATTCATTTTACATATGCCAAACAGGTAGAGCGTTCCACCAGAGATTTATAGAACACTTACCAAAAAAGAGCATAGATGGAAATAAATCTAATTATGCACACCACCTGATAGACACTAACCACGGCTACACAGTTTTGAAACTAATTTGACACCAATACATATATGCAAAAAAGGCAAAATTATGGATGCTTTTGAGGAATATGAAATATATAAAGCCTTTAAAAACAACGAAAACCTAGTTATGAATGACCAGCTTCATTTTCCCTCAAACATACTGTACGACACAACAACACTGCTGTGAAACGCATCAAACTAAAGCTGTAAAGAGCGGAAATGTAGAATACTAAGGGGTTTTGGCTTTGGGCGGGAGGGGGAGGGTGCTATCAGTATACAAGCTAACAAAGGTCCAAGTTACTGAAAACGTAGACCTATAATTACATAACCGTGAAGCGGCAGTTGTCCTTGGACCACCGTATGGGATGCATCTAACGCTACTAATTTAATATGTTTTCAGTGTTTGTGTTTTATGTGTTTATTTATATGTTTGACGACCTCGTAAGAGTGACTATGTGTCTGAAGATGGAGTAAATCTCCGAAACGCGTCATATGAGAAGAAAGAAGTCACGTGACGGACAAATACAAAAGTAAGTAAACTTTAATGAACAATAGTGATAAATTAATTATATGTGAACAATTTTAATTTATAAATCAAAACAGTTTATTACTAATATCATTCTAAAGGTGTTGTTATTGTTTATAAATTTTTACTAGTTAAGAGAATTTGTTGTTTTAAATTTTGGTTCCTTGGAGTTATTAAAACACGTTTACAATTTACGGTGTCGTTAATGGGCCAACATTTGCAGTTGTACTAACTACCCAAATAAACCAAAATGATAATATTGTCTACTGACTATCACACAATTTATAAACAAGTAATAAAAAATTACTGTTGCTAATGTATACAATGTAAGATTTATTGTTCTCGATGTTAATCATTTTAAAATAGTTGTAACACTGGCCTTGTAGGACTGCTTAATTCTAAATTTCAATCTGATAAATGTATAAGTAATGTGTCATTATCATCACAAAATTTCAACTGTTGTGTTTAGAAATTCATTGGGGACCAAATACCACACCAATAACTATTAACTTTGTGTATATTTAGCTTTCAGTAATAGTTTAGAATTTTGTTTTAAAATTAATAATTGCCAAAAACACAGTGTTTTGCAACACTTGTGTTACGACATAGGTCAGTTTCCGAGTAGAATGTTTCGGTAGCTTGTACTATGGGAGGCGCTGGATTATATCAGTATCATCATTTGTGAGCTACCAGAACCATGTTTCTTAATAATTCTTATTTTTAACTACTTATATGTCACAATAATCTTCTCCAAATCATTGTTATACAACATCCTACTTTACTTCTTCACCTTTTTATTTCTAATTTGTTTTTCTTATTTTAAATTTAGCTACCAACTCTCTAGATAATTGTTTTAAATACTTATTTATATACAACATTGAATTAGTACTTATATAAATGATTAATCATTTCTTGTTTGCAAGGTGAATTGAGTGAAGTGAAATTGACATAATTTATACTTTTACGTAGATGATTATTGGACGATATGAATATTTACATTTGAGGAAATTCATGATCATATAAAGTAAAAAATTAGCTTCTTTATTAGCACTTTTATCGTATGAGTATATTTATAAAGTAAAAAATATATAATTTTGGAATGTCTTGATGTATGAATGTATCCTTCTAATGTCCTTTATTTAAAATTGTGTATCATTAGGCCATAATTGTTTTTAATATTTTTTTTTTCATTTTTCTTCATTATAGGTTATATTTAAAATCACAATAAATTAACTTCCTGAAAAGTGTATTTTTGAAAAGTGACAATATTTTTTTTTAACTAACATTGATTGATTTCATAATTTTTAAATAAAATAAACAATTTCAAACTGCCAAAAATAATAAGTATGTGTTTTTATAATTAAAATTAAATCTAGGCTGTAATTTTACCTTAGAATATTTCTCCAAGAGAACTTTAATGTCCGATACAATTTCACTGCTTAAAGTGACGTCTGCTAAAGGTTTTCTCTTTGCTTCTTGCACATCTGTTTTTGACAACAAAGACAACTGCCCTTTCTCATTCAACACCCTCATCTCCTGTATCATTTAAGGAAACAACTTTATGTAAGAATATGTTCAAATATATACTAAGCAATCAGTTTTACATGTTTTAAGAAACTTAAGTAAACAAAGATAAGAGACCGGTACCAGTTTAGGGGCTATTGACAATATGACACAAGAGAGGACAAGTATTAACAGGTCAGATGTGACACAATTTTTATTATATACTTAGAGACAAGATTTTGTATATGGCTTTGTGTAGGTTCAGAATCTGCTGAAGTAAATCACAATTTACAAACAACCATTTAGAGTAATTTTAAACTTGAACATCTTTGAGTTCTTGTTCCATAATTAATCTGTATGGTTTAATAAGCAAGTGTTCCAGTAACCATTACCAATATACAGGGTGATTCAGAACTATATGGCAATGTCTCAGTAGCTCATTCTATAGTTAAAAATAAGAAAAAAAGTTCATATAAACATAGGCCCGAAAACGCGTTGATTCCCAAACATCCGCCATTTTGTTTTTTTTTATAGAAATGTTTGACTGATTGAGTTCAAACTTGGCATGAAGTTTAACCTAACAATGATCTCAAGTAATATAAGCGATTATATCCAATCATGCGATTCAAAATGGCACCGTTTGAAAATTTCAAACCTAAATTACTCAAAAACAGTACATTTTAACAAAAAATGTCTAGACACCTTTTTTTTAGCCCTTTTGATTCCCTATCGGATGGTGTAACTGTCAAAACAATCGGATGAAGGAGAATAGCTAAGTTAAAGATAATAAAAGCATATGACCATGTACAATATTGTTGTGTTTACTGTGTTGGTATAGGATGCCGGTTTGAACAAACCAATTGTTACACATAACTTAACTATTATCCTTCGTCCGATTGTTTTGACAGTGACTCCATTTCAATATCGAATAAAAAGGGCTACAAAAAAGGCATCTTGACATTTTGGTTAAAATGTACGGTTTTTGAGTAATTTAGGTTGAAATTTTCAAACAGCTGCCATTTTGAAATACATGATTGGATATAATCGCTTATTTTTCTTGAGGTAGATCATTGTTAGGTTAAACTACATGCCAAGTTTGAACTCAATCAGTGAAACATTTCTCTAGATATTCATTATTTTGTAAAAAAAATGGTGGATATCTGGGAAATGAAAAGTTTTCGGGCCTGTATTTGTATAAACGTTTTTCTTATTTTTAGCTATAGAGTGAGCTACCAAGACATTGTATAGATCTGAATCACCATGTATATAATGAAACAAAAAGTTTAAATTTTTTTTAAATTTCATATGCAACACCTATAATAATATTAATAACAATTACAATCATCATATTTAATATTGTGGTTAATAAAACAATCAAATTAATGTCCAGCAAAGAACTAATAAGACAAAACAAACCTTGCAACTAATTGTATAACTAAGCCTACTGTATAATTATTACCGTTTCCAACACAAGCTCCATATTGTTCATATTATTCATTTTATTGTTATATTAAATCTAAATTGTTCTAATAGAATAAATACTCATTCTCTTTTAATTCACCTTTTATCTCATGTTTAACATTATAATCATATTTTTCCAATTTAACATGTTCGCTACCGAGTGTCGCATATATGCATTACTCGGTTCATTACCATAAACTATCGTGATACTAAAAAACAATATACATAGGTCCTACATTAAACAGAACATGTTGAAAACATATACAAAAATAGGAACTTAGTTGAACATATATATAAGTAATAGGAGTTTCACACAAAAGTGTATATTTGTTCATTAGTTGACCTTCAAATTGAACAAATTAAGCAAAAATAAAAAATATATAGGCCTAAAATGTAAACACAATTGAACATATTAGAAACATATATATCAAAATAGACATTACTAAACTAGTGGTTTAAAATTAGCCATAAAATAAGAGAATAATACTTTCAGAAATATGCGACGTTAGTCTATTTCAATTAGACCAGGCTTCGCACATTTGCCGCATCAGTCTGTGGATAAAAACCGGTTGTCGCATATATATGCAACGTTTGTCTATGCGTACAAGTACAAAAAATTTTTACAATAGTGGTAGCGAACATGTTAAAATAAAAAACAAATTACCACTAATTTTTAGATTTATATTTAGTAATACGTAATACTCATAAAATGTAAACATGGAAGTCTAAGAAAAATAAAGTAAACCGAAAACACTGACAGTTTTCATTTATATATAGCTACCCATAAAAAGAAAGTTTTGCATTATTAGATTTAGGACTTACCGTCTTCAATATCCCTTTATTTATTAGAAGACGGTAAGTCCTAAATCTAATAATTAGTAATCAATATTCGGAATGGCGACTAAAAATTGTTACAAAGTTTTGCATCTTATTGTACATCATATGATAGCTTATTTCTACAACTAAAGGAAAAAGTTGAAATGGATAAATAGTGTACAGATGAACATAAGCGTGCTTCTTAACCATCTACAAATAAAGAATGAAACAGTAAAAAAGAGTTGATTAGATTTAAAATATTACACATTCAAATATTGCCCAACCTGCAACCAAATTAATACTCCTAATGCCGCTCTATTGCCAGCTTCCTGTTTGGACCTTGCTTTTCCCTTGAAAATCTTCTCCTCAGGCCAGGTTACACTGAGCTGACATTCCCAAAAATAGGGATCAACCTTTTCGTATGTTAATTTAGTCGAAACTGTTTTGTTTAAATGAGAAGCAATGACCTGGTACAAGTTGTGCAAACTGCTTTTGGGAATTGGAAATAGCCACAGAAAATTTTCTGCAACAAAATAAAAACCATAAACTATGCATGCATAAAGTATTACATACTAGCTGTTCTGCAAAAAATTCTATACAATTTTTCTTATGAAATTAGGGCTACATTTACACTTTTGGTTCACCTTAAGGGTCTGCTCCAGTAAACGAGAAAGCAACCGGAAACGCAACCGCTTCTCACTGTATCCCTATCTAAACAGTGCAATTTCTTGCAGCTGAACGCTTTAACATTGCCTCATTTCAAACCATTTTATAAGTCTATCTTTTGTAATTGAGTGTTGAAAAAAAAAACTGAATATTATTTATAAAATTTCGGATCCGGCTTGCAAAAATTTAATTTAATTTTTCATTATTAATTTTTTATTGTGTTAGGAAAAAAATTCAAACTTTGTACTTACAAAATGTAAATTGCATAACAAATCAAAAGCATAAAAAAAAAATGTAAATTGCAAGACGGATGCGTATTGTGACTGTGCTTAAAATGACACCTTGCAAACAATTTTATGATAAAAAGTATATGAAATAAATGGTTTGAAATTTAACATTGCTCTTATGGGATAAAAATCCAAGATGGCCGCCACTACAGCAGACCCTTAACCCTAGAACCGGCAGCTTTAACGAAAATGGATTTTTTGGCGTGTGCAAGCATTTATTCAAAAATTTGCCAAAAATAGTTAATTAACCCCAATCCAAAAGTGTTCCATAGCTTTTTTGTAGAGAAAGGTTCAAAGAAATTGTATATGCCAGTAAAAAAATTATAGATGTAAAATTTAGAAAGTTATTAGCTCAAGATACAAAAAATGTTCAGTTACGAAAAATAAAAGTTCAACTTTAAGTCTACATAAAAAGTAGTAAACATTTTTGTAATTTTTTCCATAAATGTAAAAAAGTTTCGTAATTTAGTTCTAAATAGAACTGTATAAAAACATTTCACATTTTCAAATTTCTTATTTTGAAAACACGAGATTTTATGTTCTTACTACAAGTCTGCTATCAAAAGTATGCCAAGTTAGAAACGTAATTTACTAATATATGCTGTGCCCAAAAATAAAATATTATTATAACAAAGTGTAGAGAATAAATCAAAGAACTGAACTGTATACTTGTAAATTATCTTTTCATAAAAGTGTTTGACTTAGAATTATTTGAATAACAAAAGTTAGAAAAATATAGAAAACTCTTGTCTGTACAAGATGCGCGCGCAAACCCCTATGTCTGGCTATGTTGTAAAAGTACGTTACGCTTCAGATTTGAACGTTAGGTGAGACCGTACTAGCAGTCACTTTCCCACGGTCTTACACAATAAACTGTTCAAATATAGCATATTTGGTTTACAGGGGAAATTAGCTTGAAGCATTATGTTTACAAAGATACCAAAATATCTCTAAAAAGCGATTGAGGTCACACACATATCACGTGAAATAAATAACGCTGTTTATTGGTTGGAAAACTGACCAATTGCAAGGGTCTACAAAACCACTTACAACTTCAGAAATATTCGTCCGATTTTTGATTGGATGAAAGTTTTGGATAGGGGAAATTGTGATGAATCCATCGATACATAGATTTAACTAAGATAACCTACTGGGCGGGTTTTAGAGATTGACGAAAGTTGAGTAATTTTGTTATGTTTTGTATGAATTTCCGGGCGCCGATTGATTTGTAAAAAACTAATAAACTGCAACGATGATTACGTATGTAAATATACGTTTTAGAAAGAAGTTGTAAATACAAAAAATGAAGTTTGAAACATTACCTTTCCAATGGTGTTTGTCTTTTTGAGATTGGAAGATTTTTAGTGGGTTAAATACTCAATACAATCACGCGTTACAAATGTGAAGTCATGATCGCACGTTTCGTGCGATCTGCCGGTTCTAGGGTTAAGCCATCAGGCCCTAAAACAACAAAAACCCATAGCTAATGCTCAGTACTGTTACTGACAATGTAGCCCACTGGGAGTTCCTGAAATAGGGCATCAGAAACTTTTAGACCGGAGACATTTGGCAAAACTTATTATGAACAACCACTTTTCATTCAGATAGCAGTACCAGGAGACCGAGCTAAAGCTCGATTATAAGCAGGGCCTAGTTCGCTCACGTCAATAACTATTATTGCAAATTTCCGTGAACATCGTTTAGGTTAGGCCTATAACATTAAACAACTAAATAAAGGGTATGTTTATTTAGCAGAAGTATTCGTTGCCATGGTAACTATAAGTAGATATAACATTAGGCTTACCTCTAATAAAATACAGTTTAAAAGAAAACAGATGATTATTGTAATGGCATTGAAAACATTTGCATCAGCTGTGCTTCGTTTAAAAGAAAACAGATGATTATTGTAATGACATTGAAAACATTTGCATCAGCTGTGCTTTGTATTGTTTAAAATGGACAAATTTCACTTTTTAATTTAATAAAAAGACGTAGAAAACGAATTTTCCCAGACTGGTGACCATTTCCAATCGATTTCTCGTGGCCAAAAGCCCCATATAAAATCAAAAAATCAAAAATCCTTAGACGGAGATTCCAGATCCATTTAGCAGACAGACAATTATCTCTCGCTTTAGAAGATAAGATTATATTACAATTTCATAATTACATTGTATTATTATTGTTTTTTTCTTGTTTCTTTTTTTCACTGTTTGTTTTGTTTATAAATTACAGTTTCATTAATTTTGTGTTAAGTAAGTAAACTGAGTTTTATTTTAATTTTCTAAATATTTTATGTCATTTTAATATGTAGTTTTTCATTGTGATTATTTTTCTTTAGTATCTGAAATTATCTGTTTTTTTTTTTATAATTATAGATTTTTAAAACAGATACAAGCTACAAGGACATCATTCTATTTACAATTCAACTCTGTTTTTCATTTATATAACTACATAAATAACTAATGAGCGTGACTTGTGAGAAAGTAACTAGATAAAATAAAACCTGAACACAAAATCTCACAACAATTATGTTTACTAACCTCAAACGAGTTCATAGGTTTACACCATCCCGTTGCGCTGTTTTGGTTAACGGAAATTGACAACAGATTAATCCCAATGGGCCTGTTGGAATTGTCCGGTTTTATTTCTTCACATTTCCATCTGTTTTGCGGGAAGGAAGCTACCGCAACAAGCGTCTGGTGAAACGGATACCGGGTCCTTCAGAAAGAAGGAAGGATTAGATACAACAGCTAGGCACTAGTAGTGTTGTTTCCACCTGCCGGTTGCGTTCATCCAATTTTCTCCTCTTATTTCGTTATCTCGAAGGAATTTTTTTTTTTTCTCGATATTTTTTCAAGACGATGCGATCCTAACAAACTGACTGCGGGATGACAAAATGGACAATTGGAAAAACCTATATCTTCCCTTCCATTTTTAGAAGAAAACCGAATCGTAACACAATGAAAGGAAAAAATGGATGGTGTAAACCTACACTAAAAAGTAAAGTCAGTAATTTTTTCTGACAAAGAGCACTAAATTGACTTGAGGATACCAGAATGAACATAACATCATTTGGTATTGATGAAGCGTGTTGTTCGAAGTAGCATAAGGCGAGGTCAAGAGCATTTGCCGCGTATTCCGAATTCCCGTTAAACCGAACAGTGTTTGATCCAAATTAGTTCGGAATAGCGGGACTCTACTGTATATCACAATATTAAATAGTATACATACGTCTAGTTTCTTCGTGTTTCTTATTCATTTCTGCAAAACTTTGTTCAGCTTGTTTTCGAAGTTCTTGCTTTGCTGCCCGTTTTGATTGTTTACTTGAGGTTTTGTTAGGTGATCTGAGGATGTCTTTACTGATAGCAGGGACATCTGAAAAATGTTATAACTCTTAAATACACTATAATTTATACATAAGTGTACATTTTACTACAGTATTTAAAAAGGAGGTTGTTTTTCAAAATAGTTTTACTTCGGCTCGCAGTAGAATGCCAATGTATTGAAATCATGCTGCAATTTTTTGTGAGTCTGTTTTCCTGTATACACGATATAAGCACTCACAGTCCTTGTAGAAAACTTCTGGTGGTACCAAAATCTTCGTAATTTTACTGCGGAGAGTTGTATAACATTAAGCGTTATAAAGAAAATAAAAAAATTGTAAATAAACTTGTTAAAAAAAATAATGAGTCGAGAAAAATTCTAAGTAAAAAATTTTAAAAATTGTTTAGTTTAATAAAAAGATAATATGTGAATTATCCTTTGTTTAACACCCACTTTATTATTTAATTTCAATAAAAAACACGCTTTGTTCAATCTACTTTACTTTAAAATCAAAAACAAACACTTAACCTCAAAAAAACTTACTTTGTTTACCTTTAAAACATCTGTCAATCCTTCACATATAATTCAGCTATATGCAATATGACTTCATCTGTGACTACATTGCTTTGTCACGCCTATCTACGTCATAGTGCAAAGACTGTCTTACATAGCCTTGCACCATACGTGGCAAGAATTTTTCCCGCTAAATAATCTCACATGCGTCATATCTTATAAGTATGCATATCGTATTTTACACAAAACATTTTACTCTAGTTTGATTTTCCGGGGTGTGTTTCGTTACTGCTAAAGTACATGGACATTTGTGGCAAACAATGAGATTTAAGACATCGTGACGAACAACTTTGAACGTTTATTGAAATATATTAGAAATTATTAAACAACAAACAAACAAACAAAAATTAATACATACAAAACATAGCATATAATCAAAAGATCTTAAAACAATCTTAGCTTATTTTGAAAAAAAAAAACGCAATTTAATTTTAACTTATAAAACTCTGAATTATATCAGCAGACTAAAAAAAATCTAAATTTGCATAAAGTGAAAATTTACATACCGTAATTTACTATTTGTCCAAATGTTCAATTACATAAAAAAATATAGTTTTATACTTGCATATTTTTCGATGGGCCCGTAAAACACTTTATTAATTTACATTACAAACTTAATCCACTTTATCGTTGATAAACGTTGGTCTAGTGGTACCAAATCTTTATCCGCCTACATCCTCACAATCACTCGATGCAATTCATCCCTGTACCACCCCTATATGTACCACCCCTGTACACACACGTAATCCAACTTTTGGACTAACAAAATCTATTAAACTCAGTACAAATTCACATCTCTTTCCACAATCTCTGTGGATCCACTTTAGACACAACTATCAGCAGTCTCCATATTTATTGCCAGAGTGAAGCCGTACAACGCCTTTTAGAACTTCGTCGCTGCTTACCAGCACTGCCAACTGTATCTTTTCTGTTCTTTTCTTTAACTTGTAACTGTAAACACCTGTGATATATTTGATTATTTTTATACTGTCCTGTTGTGAATTATGTTAAATATATTATAGCTGTTCATTATGTGATTTCTTTTTTAATTCATTCTGTTATACTTTATTTTAATACGCACTGTTCTTTTTACCAATGTTTCAATTTCACACACGCATATAACGCACTTTTGTTTACCAATGTATTTTCTTATTTATTAAAATTTAAGTCTGCTTTTAGTTTTAGATATTAAAGTCTGCATTTTTATCTTTACATATGTAAGTTATTAAAATTTATCTGTTTTGCGTCTTTGATTTGTTTATACATATATAAATATAATTTACTCGATATTGATTACTAGATCTTGCGTGTCTCTTATCTTACTAGACCCTTCATTCTTTGTTTCTTTATTATATGAATTTACATATCTCACCATATCTCTCTCTTTCACATGGATTGCATGTGTCACAGTTGAAAAGCTTTTGAGCTTTCTAGCGTGAGTTGTAGCGCGTCGGGGTCACGTTTTTGGGTTAAAATTTTGAAAATATTGTGTCAACATTTTGAAAATTCTGTGTGGGGTATCGTTTCATATGTTTTTGGGTACGGGAAAACCAAGTTTGAGCAGAGTTAAAAAGTCATAGTTTCAATTTGTCTGTTCTGTCCGGACGAGCCGAAGTCTCGAAAAAGTGTTCCATCTTTTCACTAGTTTATTTGTAATTTGATATGCTGAATACATTATTAACAAATTGCATTGTATATTTTGCTGTTTTAAAACACAAGAAAAATAAATTCTAAAAGTGTGATTTTAAGACTTATTTAAAAATTGTTTACTAAAATATCTTATTTAGTACCTAACATAATAACGTGTTTGCAGAATCTCCTGAGAGTTGTTTTATGTAACTAACTGTACTCCTTAAGGGACTGGCAAGATGATTTGCCAAGATGTAATAATTCCTGAAAGTGTTAAATAATGAACAATTTATAGAATTAACTGCAACTTATTTTACCAGCCAATTACCTTGAATTGGTCCCTCCAATAAACCAGCAGACCTTTGCTCTGACACTTGATTGGCTGCTTCAGTCCCATAATATCTGGCATGTAGAAATTCAGAATATGTAAAAATTTGACCTAGAAACAATCAATATTAAGACTGAAAATAAATTCTAAAAATGAAGTGCAGTTATTGAGTAGTTTAATGTTCTACTTTCAATATTCCTCAGCAATAATTTAAAGTATTAAAATTCAAAAATAATTGTGAAAATAGCTTAAACATAGTGTGATCACAATATTCATCCGCAATGTTTTTTAACTTCCCGCTACCAATAAAGGGAAGTTATTGATTTCGGTCCGATTTTCGAAAGTCGAGTTTTCATTAAATCTCCACGTTTTGAGGTCCCAGGAAGCCATTCTGACTATTCCCGCCGAGGTGTCCGACCGTGTGTGTGTGTGTGTGTGTGTGTGGATGTATGTGTGTAAATAAATTTTTGTCGTACAGTTTCTCAAAAACGAATCAACCGATTGAATTCTACGACATGTCATTCGAAAGGGTGTATCAAAACTTAGATCTGATTAGATTTGAGAGTTAATCCATCGAGCCAATCCGAAGAAATTAAAAAAAATAACCTAATTTTTTTTTGAAATTTTTATGTTTTTTAAAAATAACTTTAAAGCGTGCGAAAAAATCTTAATAAAACCATGTATACATTTTTTGTGCTTAAAAAACTGCGTCGACTGCTTTTTTGAAAATGAAAATCGGACGACGCATTCAAAAGTTATCGTTGTTTAAAAATTCACAAATTTTCGTTTTTTGGTATTTTTTGGTATTTTTTTAACATATCTTCCAGATTTATCAACCAATCAATATAAACCTGTACATTTTCTTTTTGTGCTTTAAAAACTGCGTAGAATGCTTTTTTAAAAATGAAAATCGAACGACGCATTCAAAAGTTATCGTTGTTTAAAAATTCACAAATTTTCTTTTTTTGGTATTTTAACAAATAAACTCATTTTTAAGCGTTTAAAATTCAAACTAAGCGGGAAGTTCTAGGGTTGGCCTGCACGGTCAACCAATTTCCAGATTTTTTTTTGGGTAAACCGTTTGAGGTTGAAAGTTTGTTCAGAATGCACCTTTTACAACTTGAATATATCATGAGGAATCTTATAGAAATAGCAACCAAATTATATAGAAAGTTTTACTATTTTTTTAAAAATATCTGTCATGTCAATTAAATTGAAAATAATGACCTACCTTGCTATCAGAATTTTTTAAGTTAAGTTAGTCTGAGCTATGTGTGTGCCAAATTTCATTCAAATCCGTCCAGTAGTTTTTACGTGATTGAGTAACACACAGACAGACACCATTAGATTTTGATATAATACAGTAAGACCTCGATAATCCGGCAGACTCGATAGTTCGGCAATCTCTCTACGCAGTTAATGTTACATATTTTCAACGTGTAATTTACGTGTTCATATACAGTACATGTGCGTTTATTCCCTGTCCAAGCCATTATAAAGGAAGACCTCAATAATCCGGCATCACCGGATCCCCAAGCGTGCCGGATTATCGAGGTCTTACTGTAGTATAGATTGAAGATATGCTTGATAGCCTTATAACACACTCCTATTTTCATATTTCAATACAGTTTTTTTGTGTGTATCATAGTTACTACACAAATATTCATTGGCCTATATTTCAATTTAGGTTATGTTATAATATTTCAGTGAATGTTCCTTTTTGCACTCGAAAAGGGGGTTAAATCTACAGAATATACAAGATGGCTGGTGATGTTACAAAATATTTGGTGTAGGTAGTACTAGAGACAACATAGAGCAAAATGTATTTATTTTTTACTATCATGCTCCTTGATTAATAAATATTTTTAAATTGTTTTAAAAATCAGTACTTTTAATACAATAATAATAATATTTATTTTCCTCCAAGTATTTTAAACATTATTATTATTTAACATTACTAAACCTAGATTATTTTAAGTAATTTTTGTTGGAAATTTTATTTAGATCCTGCAAATTGTGTTAAATGTAATAAAACATACACGAATAATCAAGGAATTTTAGTTTCACTTTAACAAGTACAGATGTTTGAACAAAATTTAAAATACTTATTAATCCAAGAGCATGCATGGTAGTAAACAAATTAACACATTCACTGTGTCCAGTAGGAAATCGTACCAGATACGCCTCACGTACCATGCGGGCGGTACGAAATCATACCGCTTTGTATTGCTATAAAATTAATTCTTCAGTGTGAGCTCAGCTCTTGTCGAAGGTGGACGTGTTATTATCCGTTTGTTGTGTTTGACCTGTTGAACCTTTTTACAGGGTCAGTTTCGACTTACCGCTATTTTAAGTTCTTGTGTGCGTTATTACTCAC
>JAGFPH010002048.1:134884-154508 GCA_018207615.1 Philaenus spumarius
CACAAATTTAAATCCTCTCTGGTGTAACTCTACATCTGGCCTAAAATGTATTCCCTTTACTGGAAATACTTCAACCCATTCCAGGAAATAACAAGCCTATTGACTGCTTTTCTCTTTCATTAGACATTTTCCTAAAAAAATCTGTGATTTTACGCATATGCATTGGAGTTGTTTTGTGGTTAGGGAATCTAATCTCGGACGATATTTTTGATCCCAGGATTTCGGGACCGCAAAAACGAATCCCGGAATAACGGGACCAATCCCGGGATCCGTCAAATTCCAACTAGCTTGGTAAAAGGCCTAAAAGCATGTATTTATGATGATGTAATGTAGTATTATTTATATAATTATCATTATAACAAAATAAGTCCTATTTATTTAGCATTTCTTTTGTTTAAAAAAAATTTTGATAAACATTAATCATACTAAAAGCAGCAAAAACATTTTACGTCAATGTGGTCGGGTCGTATATAGGTAGTTGCACCACAAATACAACGATAAAAAGTCAAAAACAGAACGAGGATCGTACAAAGCCAAAACTAAAGAAACACAGTATGTATAACACACGCGCACACGAGATGTTTTAAGAGCGAGGGTTTACTTGATACTGAATCAAACTATTCACAAAAACTAAAGGAGTCGTGTGAGAGGGGGATAAGGAGGATAGGGTACAAGTTAGACATAATCACAATCGATGGTCGCATAGAAGCAGGAAGCAGATGCAAGTAAAGTTAAGGACTGATGACATCACCATCGCGTAAACAATAATCACAGACATCTGTCTATCTTACTCTTACTACGCTACTAAGTGTATCCGACATCCCGACTACTCGATTAATATTATTGTTTATTCAAGTCATTTGTTTGATTGTTTATTTAGTTCACTATTTATAAATAAATTATGTTATTTATTTAGAAAATCTATTATTCTCTTGATTAAACAGTACTTATGCAAGTCAAAATACCCTAAAACGTATAAATTTTCGAATCCTGAAATCCCGGGATTGTCATTTTACAATCCTGGGATTGTCGTCGGGGTAAATCGACCTGGGATCCCAGTATTAGTACTATTGGAAAACAGACTGACTCTACAACTTATCTTTATTTAGCCAGTACATGAGCCGTGATCGACTTTTAATCATCTTGAGATGCCTTTACTTCTCAAAACTGAATGATCCTATAGCTGCAGGGTGTCCAGCAGATGAGCTTCAGAAAATTCCCGTAAAATTCCCCACTTTTCCCATACACACCACGGAAAATTCGCGTATTTCTCACACATATATGGAACGCCGGTTGGCAGTTTAGTATAATTATAACTAGGGATGGCTCGATTCTTGATACCACCGATACTTTAGCTTTGGTATAGGTATCGAGAATCGATAGCCGAAACTCGATACCGCTGATACGAAGAGATACTCAGTTGTCAGACCTTCCCGTTCTCGTATTTAGGACGGACTCCCCGACAGGGACTCCGTGAATGTAATCGCCGGTATTTGCAATCGCATTCTCTGTATTTTAACTCAATTCAGCATTTAACAATAAATGTCAGTAGGAAAAATGTAAAACACTATTAATTTGATGTATGTAGACATTTTCCCAGGAAATTGTTTCCTTTGTTAAGTAAACGCTTCTTCCTTTATTTTTATTCATGCGTAGGCTGTTATTTGTACACAAGAAGTCAAGTAGGCTCAAGGTCAACCACTTATGAATTCGTTTGTTATCGTGTCTATTTATAGAATTAGGGTGTCTACTGTGACAAAAAATAACACATTTTATAGATCGGTAACAAAAGTATTTAAAGTAATAATTCTATTTGTTTTAAATCGGGTAAAACATTTCGGACATTTTTGGGACTTACATTACTTGTGATTTATGATTTTTGTGCGAGTCTCGGCGGAACGCCTTTGTTTTACTTTATATTCATTCCCGAAAATAGCAACGTTTAATTTCCATTTTTTACAACTGTGATCTAAATAACATTTTCGTGGACCTTAGCCGTTGTAATTTAACTTAAGTTTTAACGCCGGCATTTTATAAAATGAACGCTAATAATATTCAGATGACATATTCTATTACGGACATTTGTCATTTTATTTTAGGCATCGATTTTTTTGCGGACATTCACTGTGGTACTTAAATTATGTTTTATCACTGTTATTTAATACATTTTACCTAATTGTATACGGGTTTCGCTATCTTTCGTGAAAACTTACTGTGGTATACTAAATTACGTCTTAACGCCGATATTTCAAAAAATTAAGTAACTGCTAATTATGTTTGGGCGTTAGTTTCTTTCATGGATATTCGCTACTATATTTTAAATAATATTTTACACTGTTTTTATTAAATTAACTGTTTTGGTCTAGGTTAATTGTACTGTATTTGGTTAACAATTTCTTATGTGGACATTCCATTGTTCTCGGGAGTAGGTTTTTTAGTGAACATAGTAATGCTGTAAATAGTATGAGGCTTGTCCAGAAAGTAAGTACCATTTCGTTCTACCGCCGGCACAGCGCTAGCGACGATGTTCCGCGCATGTGCTCTAGTCTCCTTGGTTCATTGTTGAACAGCTGACGCAATTACGCCAGAATTTTGTTGTGTTTACATTAGTTAGTGTGCACTCAAAATGTTTAAAACAATTTCTGATCCCGCGGACTGTGAAATGCTTCTGTAATATGATTTTTGAATGCAAGGAACATGAAGCCTGCTGAAATTCATTGCTAACTTACAGAAGTTTATTGAGAAAAAGTTATCAGTGATGGAATGGTAAGAAAATGGGTTCGGCAATTCAATGATGGGCGATCCAATGATCATGACGAGGCTCACAGTGAGCGGCCATCGGTTGAGAGTGATGAATTGCTTGAAAAATTGAATGAGAAAATTCGTGGAAACGGACGTTTTACCATAAAAATGCTTTCTGATGGATTCCTACAAATTTCAAAATCTCTTTTGCATGAGATTGTGGTCAATCGCTTGCATTATCGCAAGTTGTGTTCCCGTTGGGTTCTGAAAATGTTTAAGGATGAACACAAAAAGAAGCGACTTGGCAGTGCATTGACTTTTCTCACCCATTACAGTGATGAAGGAGACAAAATTCTTAAACAAGATTGTTACAGGTGATGAAACTTGGGTTTGTCATGTCATTATAGAGTCCAAACAACAGTCAATAGAGTGGAAACACTCATGATCCCCAAAAAAACAAAAGTTCAAAAACAACTTTGTCGACAAGAAAAATCATGTGCACTGTGTTCTGGCACAGAAAGGGCATTCTGCTTATTGATTGTCTACCCAGAGGGGAAACAATCAATGTGGAACGATATTGTGAAACACTGAGAAAACTTCGGGTTGCGATTCAGAACAAAGGACATGGAATGCTTAGTGAAGGCATTGTGTTGATCCATGACAACGCACGTCCTCATTCTGCTGGTGCCACTCAAAACATTATTCAAGAATTTGGTTGGGAGCAATTTGACCATCCGCCGTACAGCCCTGATCTGGCAAATACTGATTTCCACTTGTTTTTGCACTTGAAATAGGATTTTGGAGGGCGCCGCTTTGAGAGCGATGACGACGCTGAAGACGATGTTTGGCAATGGCACTCGTCAATGGGGGCATCTTTCTATGAAGAGGGTATAGAAAAGTTGGTTCCTCGCTACGACAAATGTCTAAACTATTTTGGAAACTATGTAGAAAAATAGTTTACGATATTCTCTTTCTTGTAGAAATAAATTTTGTTGAAAAAAAAATTGTCTACGTTTTTTCCCAAATTGGTACTTACTTTCTGGACAAGCCTCGTAGAAATATTTTTTATAAACATTGTCTATGAACTATGTATTTTTAGTTCATGTTGTAATAAGACTACAACCAAGAGTTCTGGGTTGAACGGTATAGCAAGGAAAGCAGGTGGTATGATTTCGCATATAGTATGATTCGGAAAGAGTGACAGTATTTATGTGTTTCTAAGCCCTAAAAAGTCTTTCTAAGGCCTTTACTACGATGGACTAAAAACACATTTGGTAAGTTCTTGCCAAAATATATTCTTTGCTCCTAAGCATGTATTTTAATTCATTGCATTTAGGAATAGCAGCGAACGTATTAAATATGCACTATGTTGACAATTAATAGTGCACTATGTTGACAATAGTGCACTATGGCCAAGTAGTTTATCACCTAAAAATGTTTGGCCCTTATCACCTGCCACCCTGTGTTAGTATTAAGGTGATAAATCTTTAGATTATTTTGGTGAATAATATAATATTTATTATATAATATATAAGTATAATTCAATTTCATACTTTGAAATAATTTGTACCTCTAACTTTTAGGTTAGGTGTTTGTTAAGGAATAGGAATGAGTCATGCTGATTTTTTTAAACACTTATGTTAACGCCTGGTACAATGTCAATACAATGTCAACATAACTATGTGATTTATACATTTAATATAATTTACCTTCTTAGCTTTGAGCTTATGATTAATCCTATCTATACCTTATTATTTTTTAAATAATATTATTTGGTGCACAAGGTGTCAAAGTATGAATATAGGCTAGGCATAATAGCAAAAATATGGGGCCTCAGAAACAAGTTTTGCTATAGTTTTGATTTTCTTACCCTTTATGTTTTTTGGGTCGCTGAACACAAATTTGAAGTTTGCTGACAAAAATTTTGCCCCGAACTTAGTTTTTTGGGCACTTTTTGACCAAATTTTGGCATTTTTATAGGTTTTTGGTCTATATCTCAAAAAGGAAGTGTTTTTCGACAAACCCATTCTACACAAAATTAAAGTAGACAAAACTGCCTACATTTCTTATACAAAACGGTTTTTTGTAAGATTAACCGTTTTGCCGCTAGAGTACGTCCAAAAGTATTTTTATATGAACGAAAATTGTAGGCTATTTACCAAGGGGTTGGACATGGTTCGTATGATTGTTTCTGATACGCAAGCTCAAGATTTTTACAAACACCTTTTGGAATACGTACCTACTGAAAATTCTTGGACACTATGTCCGACCTTGAGGAAAGTAATTGATGGATTGGTTTTGCTTAAATTTTGAGAATGTTGGATTTTGTAAACGATCCAGGTATGTTTACATAAAACCAAAATTGAAGGCTGTTTGCTGCAAAAGTGGGAGAGCAGAATAAAATTGTTTATGGATATCAGACTCAAAGATTGTTCTGAATCTTCATTGTGTAGTGCAAATGCTTTGTATAGAGCCGATTTGGTTCCTTTTCTTAGACCGTGTTCAAATATGGAGAAGGAGTACGGGCCCAGATCGTATGACAACAAAAATTCGAGTTCTTCATCACAATTCTTTGCCACACTGATGTGTTGGAACACTGTGGTCGGATTAACAGGGAGAATGTCGTTGCCTCCTTTGATCGCATTCTTCATTAGGATTCGGTCACTCCTTTGGAATTTGACACCACCAAAGTTGAAGTTTTTAACACATCTTTTGATACCCCTCATACCCATCTCCCATGCCTCATGACAATTTACCCTCTCACCAAGAATGCCTGTGCTCAGAGAAATTAATTTAAAGCTTTCCTATCAGAAAGACGAATTACGAGTAAAAAATCATTTTTAAAAACAAGGAATCAATTAATAATCTAAAAAGGAGAAAATAAACTTTAAATTAAATGAATTCATTACACTATAATACAATTTGTACAATATTAATAAACTTGTCACACAATTTATCTGTGTAAATTTATTTTATGAACTACATAAAACATCTTTTCTTATAATTTGCTGTGTCAAGATCAAGTTACATATTGTATTATTAATTATTTACACTGGTTAATCCCGGGACAAGCTTTTATATCATATAAATTGTATAATGTAATAAATTAAAGGATTGAAATTAATTAAAAGATTGAAAGCACTTTGCCATTTGTATAAAGAAAATTGCCACAATAAACTATATAGTGGAGTGATTAAAACTGTTTTTTCTATTTTGGAAATTTAACAGATATGGAAATATGGTCCCTTTTGTGCAAGCTCTATCGGCAAAACGGTTAGGGAGTCTTCCAAAGAAAAACGTTATTTATAAGAAATGTACTGTTATATAATATAAATTGTATAATGTTATAAATTGTTGCAACAACTAAGTATCACAGCAAGAGCGATTTCCACGTAAACGGTGAATTTCACTAGATATGGAAATATGGCCCCTTTTGGGCACGCTCTAGCGGCGAAACGGCTAATCTTACAATAAAACATTTGTATAAGAAATGTAGGCAATTTTGTATAGAATGGGTTTGTCGAAAAAACGCTTCCTTTTTGAGATATAGGCCGAAAACTGAAAAAAGTGCCAAAATTTGGTCAAAAAGTGCCCAAAAACAAAGTTCCGGGCAAAATTTTTGTCAGCAAACTTCAAATTCATGTTCAGCGACCCAAAAAACATAAAGGGTGAGAAAATAAAAACTACAGCAAAACTTGTTTCTGAAAATCCTAATATGCCTAGCCTAATATGGAGGAAGGAAGAGTTTTGCCACAATTATATTTTAACAGGTTACGATGTATTTAGTTTCACACTTACATAGCCTAGTAAGTTTATAAAATCAGCCTTACGTTTTTGTTTCCTGAGTGATATTGAAATATTATCCAATGTTGGCATCCTGAAAATATACGACTCGAAGTTGTGTTTAAACTTTATGAACTTAGGAATGCGAGTATCTATTTGCCAAAACTTGTCATTATTACTGTAATGCCTTAGGTTTGATTTATTTGGATATCTGTAACAAATAAAATACAATACTTCTTATCAATTCCATTTATATATATCACAATGATATGCAGGATAAATATTTGTTGAATTGTCAATTGCAATATTTTAATATTTTAGAAAGTAACATACCAATACAATTTTATATAGGCTAAACACAATGTGTACATATTAAATCATGCATTTCAATTTGAACGCTGTACCCTTCGTTACGAAAGTTTTCTAAAAATTAATTTTTATAATTGTGTAGGCCTACACATTAAATTATTCATTTCAATTTGAATGCTGTATCCTTGTTTACGAAAGTTAAAAAAATTAATAAATAATTTGTATAATTAATTAGGAAACAACTTTACAGTTCAACATGGAATTTTTGGTGTTACAAGTTATCCACCGAGGTCAACTTCCGTTTGTTCCTATGTTGTCTCCTTATGTTTTATGTTAACTTAATTATCCACATCTATCTCCAAAATAATGCAATAATATTTGCAAAAATATCATTTGGATGGATTAGGGTCCTTTTAAACATACTTTGGCAACTGTGAAAAGGTACGTTAGCTAACAAAATATAACATATTATTGTGCATGTCCACAATGCATGTAAATTAGTAATTTACACATATCACTTGAATCAATTTCTCAAATAAAATTATTATTTAGAAACATGCCATTTATAAGTTAGGCCTACCTAAAATTATTTTAAAAGACTAACAACAACAAAATTTAACAATACTTCAAAATTTTAGAAAAGTTAACCTAAGCCATAGCATACCAAAAACATACTACAGTTGAACTTGGTTTTAATGCGTCAACTCGGACATAGCATTTTTTTTAAAGTCCGGTCAAATCGTTATTTTTTCCGTTATTATAAACCCCTGTTTTAGCGCCAATAAATATTTTAACCACTCGGTTGTAACATCATAAATCTACAAAATATCAATGTGAAACTTTGAATTCAGTTTTCTCAGAACTCGAAAAATGTTAGAATTCCCCCTTTCCTTTGATTTTGGGCCTCCTATTTTCTCCCTCCTCTGAATCAAACCACGAAATAAACAAACTACGTATTTTTTTCACATTTAAAATGTAATCCGGCAAGTTCCATCAAAGTCGATAGAAGGGGGGGTTCCACTACAAGCAACACTACTAACTCTCTCATCCCTCCTAAGGAACAATTCACACGCTATGCGGTGTAACTAAAGACATGACCTTGCTGGGAAAGTGTTCGGACAATACAAAAGCGCAGCGAGACTCAATCGTATATAACCTGGCAAGACATTAACGTAGTTGTGATCAGAGTTACCCCCCCCCCCCCCACACACAGTAATGTTGACACTTTAAAATTGTTGTGTGTTTTTTAAATACAGTAAGTTAATCTTTTAATACGTACTGTAATTTTTTTTTTTAATACACATTACATGTATTTACTGATTAAAACTTTACACATTAACCAATGTTAATTAATTTAATTAATTTACAATTAATTGTAGGTGACCTCAGATCCAATTAGCTCGAATTATCGGGACCCTCCTGTACATTAAAAGAAAAGTATAGTGTTTCTATTTTTAGTAAACGTCATGAATAATGTTGTCAATAATAGTAATACTGTATAGTTGTTTGTCCTTTCACTCAAGCTAACAAAAATATGATTTCCTGTTGGTACATCTTTATGACATTACTCGGACGTAGTGTCAACAATCGTTCGGTCTCTTTGTTGACGCTATAACCAAGTTCAACTGTATTGTGTTTTGGAGTTTTTTTTACAACTTGTATCTTTTTTTTTTGTGAGAATTGTTTTCTATGTTTTTATTTTTAAAAAAACCTTTTAATTGTCACTGTTTTTGTCTATTTACAAAGTTACCAATCACTATTTCTTTAGTTTACTGAATTCATGATCTTGATTGTAAACACTGTTCTTTGTCTCTAAGACTTTACAATACCAACAGCTCATTAAAAAATATTTCAAAAAATTTTTCAATATAAAATAATACAATTTTTGTGTTAGGCCTATTTCTCTTATTACGACTGTTTACAAAGTTAGCTAATGAACAAGTTACAACAACTTCCCTAGTAATTCATTTTCTTTTTCTACGATAAATGTAACAAAGCTAACATTGTGTTCATATTCTTTGATGTACAGTAAATAAGAACCTTTTTTTCTTGTTCGATCCGTCTTGTTCTTGTTCAGCAAGACGAATCTTTATTGGTTCATTTTTTTAAATTAGTTGGGTTTGGTTGTTGAAATTCCTGCTGGTTTATTATTTACCCATGCCAGAAATATTTTACTACACTTAACTTCACAAAGATTAGCCTATCTAATAAATAGCTGCTGGTTTTAGTTGAATTGATCTGTGCTTGATTTCTACTATTCTACATCCCCTTCCCCCTAAATATGAATTTTACTCTGAATATGTCACATGTGTTTATATTGGCGCTAATCCGAAAAATGAAGAAACTAACAATAATGCAATATTTATTTTGTCACAGCAAAATCTGTCTCTTAAGGGTCGGCTCTAGCTGTCAGCCATGTTGGCTGACACTCCATAAGACCAATGTTAAATTAAAATCCAAATTTTTCCTTTATTTTTGATCGGAAAATTATAAACGATATGTCATTTTAAAGCTATGGTCAATATGCATGCAAATGTTTTTTTTAAAAACTAAGAAAAATATTTTGTTTAATATTTATTAACAATTTAAAACATTGATTTTTAATATTTTTTTACGTTGTCACTATTAATTATAGCGAAAAACTACTAAGCCATTCGCCTGAAGAATTTTGTCCTCAAGATTTTGGAATTTTTTTTAAAACGCTATTTGAACAATTGCGGGTTTTAAATGGGTTTAGGCTGAGCAATGTCCATGCAACCTACCGCCGCTATAGGGCGATTTTAAATATTTTTTACGTTGTAACCAGTGGCGGCTTGCCCGTAAGGGCTCTCGGACGCCGCCCCTCCAAAAGATTTGAAAAAGAAAAAAAATTAAATACCCATTCAATTATAATTATACATCTAATTAACCAAAGTGTTTTTTTCAATTACATACATCAAAAATGTAGGAAAAAACACGCAAAAATAGCACGAGAAGTTTGTATTTGTAGCCGTGGGTCGCTGGCCAGAACGTCCCAATCCATTACTATGCAGTTATATGAAGAGTGGTAGTGGTGGGGGCTGCTGGTGCTATGACGCGTCTAAGCTTGTGCCTTATGGAAGGCTTGGGACGGCGTCCGAGCATGCGCAGAGCGACGTATCTAGTGAGTCGGAAAGAAGGATGGACTTCTGCTACAAGCAATATAACTAAAGGTGTGTAAGTAGAGTATTTCAGATTTACATATGATAAGTATTTCAGAAACATATGGCATCACAAATTTAATACCTAGATTGCCTTAAAAACTCACTAAAATACACAAAATGTACAAACACCCCAGTGGTGTGTGCCCCCCCAGCATTTTACTCACGAGCCGCCACTGGTTGTAACTATTAATTATAGCGAAAAATTACCAAGCCATTCGGATAAAGAATTTTGTCCCCACGAGTTTGGTATTTTTAAAAAAACGCTATTTGAATAATTGCGGGTTTTAAATGGATTTAGGATGAGCAATGTCCTCGTAAACCTACCGCCGCTATAGGGAGTCGCAGGTTGCTTTCTGTTTTACTAGAGCCGACCCTTAATGAATTAAAACAATTGTATAGGCTACTTTGACAACATTTTGGTACAAATAGGACTACTTATCTAAGGACAATAATATGTGGAATTCTATTAGGTCTATAATTAAATGAAATTCATTTCAACAAATTTCAGAGCTACAGAGTAAATATATTTTACACTGACTAGAATAGTGAAAATTAGAGGCTCGTTAGAATTAGAGTAATGCAGAGTATTGTAAAGTCTATTAATTTACATATTTTGGTATAACACTTTTTAGCATGTCTCTCTGTAATATGATTTTGTCTGTTATTGTGATGACCTGAGTTTCAAAAGCTACATCATTTTCAAAGGTAGCTTACATGGCTCAATAAATTTATGGAGTTATTGTTTAACATTAATTTGTTAATTTATCCTTTCAAGTAAAATTCAAACAAACTTAACTTACAATGAAGGTTTTTGAAGTTGTAGCAGAGAATTCCACCGGCTGTCTAGGTGTAAATGAGATTTCCCTGTTAATAAGTTTTTAAGATTAAATCTTAACGAACGACATGGAATTGTTTGCTCACAGCAGCGTCCTAAAATAAAATTAAAGATAACCAACAATTCTTAGTAGGCTATAATGAAACAGAAAATATTAAATACCTACGCTACATTGAAATATTTTGTTAAAAGTAGGCCTATTGTCATAATAATTTATAATTATTTTGTATCAAGTTACCTAGAGATGTTACTAGTTGTTATTTAACGGTAGCAGTTCTATATGCTACTGCTACCGGCAAATAACAGTTATTTTTAGTCGTTATTCACTACTACTGTGATTTGCTGAAATGCTATTTGTTTTTAGCGCTATTGCAGACTTACCGTTACCGATCACATCGGGTTTTTCCTTTCTCCTACTGTGATTTGCTGAACTGCTATTTGTTTTTAGCAGTTTTTAATACAGGTAAACACACTGTGACTAAATACTATATAGGTTAGAATCTTTTAGGGTTTTTTTATTATTCTTGCATGAGCGAAGTCTAATATTGCTTGTTTATTCATGTTCAGCACATAAATATGTATAAAAAAAGTTTGGTTGCTATTAGGGCTGGGACAGTCAAAGTAACCAAATGAACAGCCAATTACAAGCGAGAATCCACAAGTTTGAATTTTCAGCTGGGAGGAGTAGCATAGCATTACAATATCATAACGGGCCTACTGCCTGCGGCAATTCAGAGTTTTTGTGGGTTGGGCAGTATAGAATAACGATTGACACGAAACTGATGCTACTGCAATCACGAGTAGCATCTCTCCACGTTTTGTTAGAGAATGGAGTAGCAGTTATGTTATTGACGTAACATCTCTAAAGTTACCCAGAAATTACAAAAGTTGACTCCATTTACTTCACATAATTTATAATCCTTAAAATTTAATAGGCCTAATTATTGCACTGTGTTCAGGACTTCAAAAAGAGTTTTAGGCTATGCTGTTTTGCAGTTTATTTAATTTTTAATGGTATATTTGAAGATATAAATTCAAGTTGAGTGTACAATTATTAATTGTAAATTTTCAAAAGAAAACATAACCTCACTTACCAATATCAAACTTTCTCAACAATTTCTGGAAAGTAAAATATCTTACATAAGACATTTTTGAAGAATCGTTCCTTTCTTTTCCAACTAAATTCCTTACAAGTGACTTTGTGCAACAAATATTGTTAATATTTGGGATTCGAAACATTTTATAACCTAAAAATACTATCGGTGCTAATGGCTTGGAATGAAAGAAGAAAGAAAGTTCAAAATTTCAAACTTCAAAATCGTAGATTGCATCTCAAACATAGATAAACATTTAGCTGGAACCATTGAGTAAGCATTTAAAAATGCATTATAATCTGTGATGAAACTACTACCCTTGATTATACAAAAGCAGAAGCTACTACCTTTGATTATATATATAATCAAGGCTACTACTCACAAATATATAATATACTAGGGGAGACTTCTGCGTGCTCCGCACGCCAACCCCGTTGGAACCTTCTACACACATCATTAGAGATGGGCAGGTCCGGATGGATACGGGTCCGCGGACCTGTATCCGCCGCCGGAACTGATGGATGTAGGTCCGAGTGTGAGTCGGACACGTATCCTTTTTACGCGGGAATCTCTTTACCTTCCACTCCGTATTCATCCAGTTCACTCCAGGATCCAGTTCCAACTGACTGTCTTTTGTCAGCGTTGCGTTGTAGGTCCGAGTGTGAGTCGGACACGTATTCTTTTAACGCGGGAATCTCTTTACCTTCCACTCCGTATTCATTCAGTTTATTCCAGTTCCGACCGACCGTCTTTTGTCAGCATTGCGTTGTTTATAATTAATAAATTAAACTCGTGTTTTTTCTTCCCGATTAAGTTTATTATTATGAAATTAATTTTATTAATTTGTTAATTATTATTTCTGAATAGCTAGATAATGAAAATAATGTGTTTGTAGTAACACAATCCTTCATCATGCTATTTAGCTTGGAATGGGTAAACTGGCGGAATTATCCCGATCTGATTTATTTTTGTTTAAATGATGAATGATGTAAATGTTAAATAGAAATGTTCTGCTTAAAATTATTATTTATTATTTCGTTAATGTAATGCATTTAATTCACACTTGTCAAACATAGTAAACAATTACCATACATTTACGATTTATATCTAGGCCTGTATAAAAATAGACCTAATATTGTGAATCCATTACCGTATTTTGTAAAAAAATATTTTACCTAACATACAAAAGTTTTTCTAAATAAAAATATAATGTAAATAATTATATTATTATTCACGACTTGAATTAAATCAAAAATATTTATAAAGCCTACAATAATACAATCATATCAGTAGATGTCTAAATATTTTACTTAATTAGGTTCATTACACGCTACAAAATAAAATCATAGCCTGGTTGCAGTACAGACTGGAATGGATTGGATTCATGTTAGCAATACACTCCGACTGGATTGTATACAACCACGTGATTCATGTCCACAAATTCATTCCATTCCGTCGGCCTTGGCCGGACCCATACAGGTCCGTCGGACACGGTTCCGGGATGTAGGTCCAGAGAGCTGGATGTAGGTCCGGACACGGCTCCTTAAAAATCTCGGACCTACACATCTCTACACATCATTATGTTGCGCTTTCTTTATAATAAAGGTGTAGGATTAATAATTATATACCGTGCTACACACAACCTTTAAAGGCAAGTTTGATAGGTAAATAATAAATTTTTGAAAAAAAAAACCAACTTCAAAAAAACAAAAACAACAAAATGCTGAAACTAAAAAGTAAAAAATAATTAGTAGGTATATTGAGCAAACGTAATTTATTCAAAGTCAATAAAAACAAATCTTTGAAGTCGGCGCCAAATTTGTTATTAATTTATTTAAATAAATCAAGTTTACAAGAAATTATAATGATTGGAGTTGTAAACATAACCCCAAAGTATAATTTATGCTGGGTTTGTTTAAGTATTACCGATTATGAGTGAAATTATCTGTTATATTATATGTTACTCACGTACATATACATGCATGTACGGACGTAAACTCTCTTTTATATTAGTTGATTAAATGCGTGACACAACTCTGAATTCATTTTATTCGTGTAAATGTAGGCCTAAATGAATTTACGACGTTGTGAGCATTTATGTAATGTATTTATACCTAGTTGACTCAAATTTCCAACATAAATATTTGCTAAATCATACAAATTTGAATAAACTGGCTTTAAGAAATATTTTATTAATAGATGACTCGACAGATATCCTAGAATATTGAACCTAGAATAGAATTTCAATAAATTTGGTAGTGATTGTTTTGTGAATTTGTGATAAGCTGTTGGAAAATGGTAAAAAAGAGAACAAAACGTATTTCTGAGCGATCATTGTATCTTTTAACGATTGAAGAAATTGATATGAAATTTGAGGAGTAGTAGATTCATAAGAACTAAAATAGTGTTAAAATCTAAGTAAATTTGGCACAGACTTCAAAAATTTGTTTGTATCGGATTTGAATAGATTACGATTGCTCAATATACTAATTATTTTTTACTTTTTAGTTTCAGCATTTTGTTGTTTTTGTTTTTTTGAAGTTGGTTTTTTTTTCAAAAATTTATTATTTTTTTATTTTTAGAGCGATGTGCAGATTAAAGAAAAAAATTATTTCCTAAAAGGTGTGTTTGTATTTGTATTTACTGTATAATGCGATTTAAGTAGTAAGTTTTTTTTAATTATATTTTTATTATTGTATTAAAAAAGTTATAAAAAACAGCTAAAAAGCTATAAAGACTGGTATAAAAATGTTTCACTTACTTACCTGAACTAAGTCTTTTACGACATTTATAATTTTGTTTACTTATTTACATGAAGGATGGGTATGACAGAAAAACAAGTTTCTCTTATTTACCTGACCGAAGACGCGTACAACAGCAATACAAAATTTGGTATGACAAAATATAAGCATCTGCTCCTTATTTACATGACCGAAGCCGGCTATGACAGCTGTAATAAGTTTTCCTTATTTAACTGACCGAAGTCGGGCACGACAGATATAAAAAGTTTTACTTATTTACCTGAACTAAGCCTGGTACACAGCTAAAAATAAAAGTGTTTCTTATTTACTTGACCGAATCCTATTACGGCAGCTATAAAAAAGAGTCACTTATTTACCTAAACTAAGTATGGTACGACATCTATAAATTATTTAACTTATGTATGTCAAATATAACCATCTGTTCCTTATTTACACGACCGAAACCGGGTACGACAGCTGTAATAAGTTTTCCTTATTTACCTGACCGAAGACGGGTACAGCAGCTATAAAATAAAATTGGTATGACAAATATAAATATCTGTTCCTTATTTACATGACCGAAGCCAGGTACGACAGCTATAATAAGTTTTCCTTATTTACCTGACTGAAGCCGGGCACAACAGCTTCGATGTACCAAATTCCACGTTTCTAGGCCGTATGGTTTTTGAGATATAAAACAAACAATATTTGTGGTTTTAGGGGTTATTTTGACCCTTAAACGCTAAATATTAAGAAATTCTTTCTTAGTGCAAATATAAGGCCTGTGAGCAATATGTGTACTAAATTCCACATTCCTAGGCCATATGGTTTTTGAGATATAAAAAAAACAATATTTATGGTTTTAGGGGTTGTTTCAACCCTTAAGCGCGAAATATTTCAACATTCTTTCTAAGTTCAAATCTAAGGCCTATGGCAATATGTGTAGCAAATATGACGTTCCTAGGCCATATGGTTTTTGAGATATAAAACAAACAATATTTTTGGTTTCAGGGGTTGTTTCAACCCTTAAACGCGAAATATTTTAAAATCCTTTCTTAGTGTGCCTCTAGCACCTATGAGTAATACAATTTGTGTACCAAATTCCACGATCCTAGGCCATATGGTTTTTGAGATTTAAAACAAACAATATTTATGGTTTTAGGGGTTATTTTGACCCTTAAACGCTAAATATTAAGAAATTCTTTCTTAGTGCAAATATAAGGCCTGTGAGCAATATGTGTACTAAATTCCACATTCCTAGGCCATATGGTTTTTGAGATATAAAAAAAAACAATATTTATGGTTTTAGGGGTTGTTTCAACCCTTAAGCGCGAAATATTTCAACATTCTTTCTAAGTTCAAATCCTAGGCCTATGGCAATATGTGTAGCAAATATGACGTTCCTAGGCCATATGGTTTTTGAGATATAAAACAAACAATATTTTTGGTTTCAGGGGTTGTTTCAACCCTTAAACGCGAAATATTTTAAAATCATTTCTTAGTGTGCCTCTAGCACCTATGAGTAATACAATTTGTGTACCAAATTCCACGATCCTAGGCCATATGGTTTTTGAGATATGAAACAAACAATATTTATGGTTTTAGGGGTTGTTTCGACCCTTAAACGCTAAATATTTAAAAATTCTTTCTTAGTGCAAATCTAAGGCCTGTGAGCAATATGTGTATCAAATTCGATGTTCCTAGGCCATATGGTTTTTGAGATATAAAACAAACAATATTGATGGTTTCAGGGGTTGTTTCAACCCTTAAACGCGAAATATTTTAAAAGCATTTCTTACTGCGCCTCTAGCACCTATGAGTAATAAAATTTGCGTACCAAATTCCACGTTCCTAAGCCGTATGGTTTTTGAGATTTAAAACAAACAATATTTATGGTTTTAGGGGTTGTTTCATCCCTTAAACACTAAATATTTAAAAATTCTTTCTTAGTGGAAATGTAAGGCCTATGAGCAATATGTGTACCAAATTCTACATCCCTAGGCCATATGGTTTTTGAGATATAAAACAAACAATATTTATGGTTTTAGGGGTTGTTTCAACCCTTAAACGCGAAATATTTTAAAATCCTTTCTTACGGCGCCTTTATAGCCTATGAGCAATATGTGTACCGAATTTCACTTTCCTAGGAGGTATGGTTTTCGAGATACTGTGATGAGTGTGTCAGTCAGTGGTATTTCAGCTTTATATAAATTCTAATTGCAAATTCAAATTTTCCGCCAAAATGACGTATTTTATTGACAAATACTACCTAAGTTCTGGGCCGATTTTTAAAAAACTGGAGTGGGACCACCGTGGGATGATCCTCTTTCATTAAATTTTTTTTTTATCGAAATCGGTTCATTAGTTTCGGAGTAATCGCTGGACAAACATAAAAAAAAGCATATAAACAGGTCGAATTGAGAACCTCCTCCTTTTTTTGAAGTCGGTTAAAAAGGTTGCCTCATTGAAGAAATATTAAAAAAAAAATAATGGTATGCTTTAAGACAAGGCCACCTACAATAAGACCACACGTTGGAAGTGATAACTATGACCACTATGACAAATTAACTTATATTTTTGTCAGTATTAATATTGGAGGAGAATAATAAGGGTTAATAAATTACACAAGTCAAAAAATAGTATATCATATTTTGAAATTGCATTATTAATTAGATATTCAAATAACAAATTATTCTTAACTCCTAAACATTGTAAGTACCTAATTTAACTATATTTTCAGTTATCAGTAAATCTGCAAAACATTTATACGGTATTTAATATATTTTCTCACATTACACATTTTTATTCCATTTTAAGCACGTATATAATCTAATTATATCAAATCATAAATAATCAACATGAAAATTGACCATATATCTATTTGTTTAATTCAAAATAGAGTAAAGTCTTTAACTTTGACTAAAAAATGTAATATGGTTTTAAATTCCTTAAGTTTATAAGAAATTGTAAAAACTTTCAAAATTTTAAACTTGTTATCTTATTTTTTTTTTAATAATATGATTTCCTTACTGTCTATCAGATTAATAAAAATTCGTAATCAAAGGTTATAAATTTTCCATTAAAAAAAGTTATAGAAAAATCCTCAAATAATCTATATAATGAAAATGAAATGCTATTCGTTGGTAAGTGCAACAATTTTGAGAACGGATGGACTAATTTGGGTATTTTTTTGTTTTAAAATGTTCCTTATAGTCCGAATTAATTTTTAAGAAAAGAAATATTTGAAAAGTTTCCCGGAAATTTTCAAATTCGGGAAAAACTAAACATCCTTTTTTCCATGAACCCAAGACCATAACTCACGAAGCAGCTGTTCTAATAAAACGCTTAGTATCACACTAGGGGCTCTGCCCCTGGACGCTTCACGTCTCAATCCCGCCTGGGCCTTCGGCCTCAGATGGCTGCTTCGCTTCGCTCGCAGTTGGAAAATTCGCTAAAGAATCTCGTTAATCTTTGGCTCGTTTGTACATAGGTGACCGAGCATAAATCAGCTGTTTTATTTGGCAGCTGACTCAAACTCATTAAACATTATCTCCATAAGATTAACATGGGAAATTTGAAGGATTGTGTGCCGAGCTCCTTCTCGGGCGAATAGCGGCTAAACGGAAGATTGGATCTTAAATCTGATGGATAATTGTTTGTTTGAAATTAAATTTTCTACAACATTTGTATTTAACATTGTTTGCTATCTCTTACCGTTTTCTTACAAAACGCGATCAAAGTGGAAAAATTAAACAATTGAAAAAACCTTTCCCGCCCAAAAGGTGCTTTCAAAATTTTAAATGTTACCTTTTAGCAATTTTTCTGAAAGTTTCTCTTCTAGAGCTTTAATTCAAGTATGAGGTCGAGGGGGGTACGATTACGGGAAGTGCTTCATAGTTTATGACAATGAATCAGTGAACCCGTCTAGCTTTAAAGACGTTGGGCGGAGCCTCCCTTCTCGGATGAATAGAGTGGCTAAATGGATGATTGGATCTTGAATCTGACGGAAAATTGTCAGTTTGAAATTTAATTTTCTACAACTTTTGTATTTAACATTTTTCTACCTCTTACCGCTTTCTTAGTAAATGCGCTCAAAGTTAAAAAAAATTTTAAAAATCTTTCCTGCCTAAAAGGTGCTTCCAAAATTTAAAAATTGTTAAATTCTGGCAATTTCCCCAAAAGTTGAAGCTTTAATTCAAGTATAAGGTTGAGGTGGGTCCGATTACGGGAAGTGCCTCATAATTAATGTCAGTGAATTAGTGTTGTTACCGTCTAGCTTTATATAAGTAGATGTTTGTTTAGATTCATTACCACAGCAACTTTAATCAGCATTTTATATTCAGTTTATTATAATTATTATTCTTCATAACCAACAGCTTTTTTTAGGTTAGATTGACCAACTTAAAGCAAACAAAAATCAACTATAAAAATGCGTACTATATTTTAATTCAATTCAAACATTGATTGTTACATATCTATATATATATAAAATTCAATGTATGTCCGTCTGTTTGTATGTTTGTCCTTTATGCGTTACCAAACCGTCCATCCGATTGCTTTGAAATTTTGCATAGTAACACAGGTTAACCCAGGGAAGGTTTTAGGCCATTTACCGAAGTCCTAGGACATTAGGGCTACGCCCCAGTGGCCCTCAAAGTTTCAATGTTAATCTTATGGAAGGTCAATCTTAAGGAAGAAGAAGAAATATTTCTTTCAAAAACAGCTGTTCGTATGAAAAGCTTAAAACAGCTGATTTTGATCAACAGCTGATTTTGATCAACAACTGATTTGGATCAAAAACTGAATATAATTTTAGGTTAGGTAAATCAAGCAATGAGCAGAATCCCATTATAATTTACATCGGCCCTCAGGGATACGAATTACAGGCTTTCAAAGTTTCAAATTAAGCAATAGTGAAACATTGCCGGGTCAGCTAGT
>JAGFPH010002048.1:169508-191876 GCA_018207615.1 Philaenus spumarius
AGAAACTACCCCATCCCAATGAATTATAGAAAAAAAGTTAGGGAGGAACTGGACCAGATGCTGGAAAACAATATTATAGAGCGATCTAGGACACCTTATATAAACCCAATGGTGACTGTTGTGAAGCCGGACGGATCGATACGATTGTGTATGGATGCCAGGAAACTAAACAAAATTATAACTCCAGATTTTGAAAGTGCACCGCCTATAGATGATATCTTAAGGAAAGGACGGCGGAAAAAATACATAAGTAAAATTGATTTAACTTCGAGTTTCTGGCAAATACCGCTCAAACCAGAATCAAGAAAATACACAGGATTTTTGTTTGATAACAAAGTTTATAATTTTAAAGTGGTACCGTACGGCCTTCAGAACTCTTTATCTGCCTTGATACGAACTGTAGATATTACGTTAGGAAAGGAAATAGAAGAGTTTACGTTAAATTATGTCGACGATTTGCTATGTTTGTCTGAGACGTTCGAAGAACATATACAGCATCTAGAACAAATATTTCAGAAATTCAAGGAAGGAGGTTTAACCATAAATCCTAAGAAGACAGTTTTCTGTCAGGAAGTAGTAAAGTTTTTGGGTTTTATATTCACACCAGAAGGAGTTAGCACGGATCCGGAAAAATTAACAACCATAAGAGATTTTCCAGAACCACGTACAGTAAAACAGCTACAATCGTTTCTGGGGTTTGTTAATTATTATTCGAGATTCACAGAAAAATATGCAGGAGCAACAAGACCACTGTATAAGTTGTTAAGAAAGGGACAAAAATGGATATGGGACGACGAAATGAAAAAAGCGTTTCAAGATGTTAAGAGGTTGTTTATAGAAGCGGTGGTTATAGCACATCCGGAAGAAGGAAGGGAGACCTATCTGCAGACAGACGCAAGCACAGGTGCTATAGCTTGTCAATTATATCAGCTAGACAGGAATGGTGCAAAACAAATAATAGGTTTTGTAAGCCGAACTTTAAAACCGTACGAGAAACATTATACAATCTGCGAGTTGGAGTTGTTGGCGATTGTGTATGGCTTGCAGAAGTTTCGTCCGTTAGTAATAGGAGCTCCGCTAAATATAATTACCGATAATATGGCACTGAAATTCCTAACATCATGTAAGTTCCAAAACAGCAGAATGAGGAGATGGATACTCGGTATACAAGAGTATAACCCAAATGTGCAACACTGTACAGGAAAGGAAAATGTACCATGCGATGTGGCAAGTAGGATGTATGGGAACTGTACGGGAGTGGAAGATAAATGCAAATTAAAAATACAAGAAATAAGGATAAAGCCAAATTTAAGAGAGTTATTTGTAAATTTTAGGGACTACCAAATTAGAAATTTAGAATGCCGTGAGAAAATAAATAATATAGAAAATTATCCAAATTTTATAATAAGAGATAATGTGTTATGTTCCACAATAAACAATAAAACAAGAATAATAGTACCAGAGGAAGTAATAGAAAGATTTGTGCAGGGTATACATGAGACATATGGGCATATAGGCCGAAACAAAATTTTCAATATGATAAAAAGAAAATGGTATATAAAAAACATGCTAGCAAAGATTTTAGAAGTCATAAAACGCTGCGATATCTGCCAAAGAGCAAAATAGGTTATATGTAGGTCCATATAGAATTGTTGAAAGGAGGGGAAGAAAAACATATGTACTTGCAGACATACGGACAGGAAGAATAAAAGGGAAATATGATGTACGCGACCTAAGGCCGTATATACAATAATAGAAAGAGTTGTAGATAGAAATCATTGTCAGATGTAAATAGTAGTTTAGGAATAGTTTAATTTGTAAATATACAGAGTACAGTAGTGCATTGAATTTATTAGAACGATAAACGAGGCTATGAGAAAGGCATAGGCCTAATACAAAGTTCATTGATAAAGTGTAGCAGTGAAAGGACGGAAATGGAATGGGGAAGCAAGTTGGCTGAAATCAAACACAGCTGATTGAGTCGAAGGGTCGTTGTACTTAGGCCTACGGCAATGAATGGAGGTAATGCAACCAAGGTCGGTTATCAGCTGTGACGAAAGTAAACAATGTAGGTGTATTTTGTAAATGACAGATGTAGAGTAAGGTACAGGGTGACCTGAAAGGAATGGGCACTGAAACAAATTTATGAACGATTGTTGTTTATAAAGAAGCAACAGGTAAAACGTCTAATGACATCTTAAGACAAAAGAAAGGTGGTTGCTATTCGGAGTAAGCGAGTTTAGGGGCTTACGCGTTGTTTGCAAGAAGCAAACGTGAAAAACGAAGGTAGAGGAGTGTTGTATGTTAGGAGGCAACAATTTTGCGGATGAGCTGAAAAAAAAAAAAGAGTAGGCAAAAAGTTATTAAAATTTTCTAAAAAACCAAGTAAAGGTGAAGAAAATTGGAAAGTAAGCGGATGTACTGAAGAAATAGTAGTAAAAGGAATTGAAAAAGTAAAAGGGTAAATAAAGTTTGGTCTGACCAGCCAAAGAAGTAAGTAAGAAAGCAATGGAGAGATAAAAGGAATATTCGTAGGCTAATGAAGGTAAAAATAAAATAAAATTGTTAAAGTAAAATAATACGCGAGAAATAATGATGATCAAAGTTAGTAGTATATGTTAGGTTAATCAACCCAGTATATTTTGATATAATTGTAAATATAGGGTAACCAGGCAAGTGTTTTAAGTCCCCAAAAGACAAAAATTGACAATATAAAACAAAAAGTGTGATTAATGTATTTCAGTGGACGATTACTCCAAAAAAGGAGAAAATGTTATTATAAAATGTATGTTTTCAGTGGACGAACTCTCAAAGCGAGAAACCAAGGGTAATAAAAAAAAATGTAATTGTAATAAAATGTATATAAGTTTACAGGAAATCGATACTTCCAAATGAAGTAAGTTAGAAATATTGAAATGTAGGTGAAATATGAAAATTGATGTGTATATAAAAATATGTAAAATTTCAGGAAAACTTCGAGATAAATGTAATTAAAATGAATTTATGGTATGTTAGAGTAAGTAAACTATGTACAGGTAGAACCAAAAAAGATAAGAGGGTAAGGAAAAAAGAGTTTTGATTCCTTATTCTTTCTGTGAGAATAACTCATCTTTAAGAGCGGGAGTTTGCAACGGATAAACCTTATGCAATGCGTGAAAAATTGAGTTTTGTTGTAAAACTGCAAAAATCAAGATTTCATAGCAGGAGTTGAGGTACACCCTATACTTAACTAGATTAGAATACGACAAGTCCCGGCCAACTGTACTGTGTCAACAGAGATGGACTTTTGTCCAGGAACTTGTTTCAAGTTGCCTGAAAGACTTAGAAAAATTAGTTATTTTTATACAGGAATAAGGTGTTAAATAAAAGTATAAAATTGATGAATTTTATGGGTAAATGTGAAACACGGGAGGTGGAAACATTGTTCATGGAAGTCACAATTTTGTAAAATAAAAAATGTTAAAGTTATAAAGAGTTAAAGTTATAGGAAATTCTCAAATTTCATCAAAATTAAATGAAAAAGATATTTTTGAAAAGCGTAAGAAAAATTGTATAAAAAATGTTAAATAACAAATTAAGGAATTTTTGGTATTTTAAAAGTTAGAGATAATTGTTAAAGTTTGAAGGTGAAAAAGCACCATAAAAAAATGAAAAAGGGAAAATGAAAAAGTAAACAAGTTGTAAAGAAGTAAAAGGTTTATAAGATAAAAAGTTTATAAATTGTTAATTAATTAAAATAATAGGTGAGAAAGTTCATACCTATATTTTGCTAAAAATAGAATGAAAAAGGTGGTAAAAATAATAACCTAGTGTTAAGAAGGTAGTAAGGGTATAAAATTGTAAATCTCAATCGAAAGTATCAATTTTAAAGTTAAAATTCAAATTCAAAAGTAAATGTTAAATTTGGCAAATTTTGCAAGTCCCAAAAACAGAAGAAAAATCTTCGGACAGAATGGAAATTTTGGCTAATATATCATAAAATAATAACCAACATAGAAGAAAAAAGAAAAAAGATTTTCCTTCAAAACCAGAAAAGTTTTCGTGAGGAAAAACCGCGGAATACGCGAGGCAGCGCCATAAGCGAACCAAACGTAGTACGACCATCACTCAAGTTTGAGAAGAAAGGAAAATGTATCAGGAATACGATTACGAAAACCGCAAGTTCATAAAAGCAGTTAAAGGAAAACTACGAGGAAAATACGTAAGACAATAGGAGAAAATGTTAGGAGGGGAGATATAGATTAGCGGATGGCAAGGCCTAACGAAGAAGTTAGTGGGGGTAGTACCAACCTAAAACTTAAAGAAATCAATGCAAGTTGCATAGCAAGATATCGAACAAGGAATAGAAAAATAAGAAAAGCAGTTGGTACTCGGAAGGCGGCAAAGGAGGCTATATAAGGGGAGTACAGCGGGAGCCGCGCAGCTCTAACGATCTATCACTCTACCTATCTCAGATATATCTATCGCTCATCTGGAAGCTGGAATCGCTCTCTCTCTCTTTGAGTTTTTTCATTAGATCGACGTTGTTAGACGGATCTGCGATGTTATAGTAACGTACTTAGAAGCAGTGTTTTATAAAGACAGCAGTAAGATATGTGTCAATCAAACAGTGAACATTTTAATTAATTATAATATTATGCGATATAATATTTCAAGTAACAGTTTTCATTAAAATTTTATCAAACGCAAATACGAGTTAAATGAACAAAGACAGTGTAAAATCAGTTAGTATTACAGACAGTGAAAAAACGATTGAACAGTTTGAGTGAATTACGCTATAGTTAATTATATAGCGGGCGTGTCAAAAAATCTATAAATGACGTAGTCTACAAGAATCACAGGACTGATGTAATGACAATAACTGGAAACACACATGGACTTTGAAGGACTACTGGAATAAGAAGCGGAAACCAAATCAGGGAAGGCGTTAGAAGACATCAGGGAAAGTCAAACCAGGCAAAGCTGAGACCACGAGAGACGTTCAACCGCACCAACGATAACCGGACTTCAGGGAAGCTGGATTTCAATCAACATTCTTGGGAAAGGTGTTCAGAGTCCAGGGTCGCAGTAATAAAAGGTCTGTCAGAAAAGTTACGATATCCCTTATTAAAATATTGCCTGAGTTAAATTTAAATAATTATTGATACTGGGTTGAGATAAAAAATTAGGTTTTTCAAAATATAAAATTATTAATCTTGTAAATTAAATATATAAAATCATTTTCATAATTAAATAATTAAATAATAAATATTAAAAATGAAGGAATAATTAAGTATAAATGAATAATAAATGGTTCTACCTAAAAGAGTTAAAATTTATGTAAATAGTAAATTTAGTTTAAAATTTATGTTTTTGTAGTGGAAAGAACCACAGAGTATTTTGAGTTTTTTATTGAATAAATTTTCTTTTGATTTCAATTAATATAATTAATTTACCTTGTTCAAGAAATTCCTATTATCTAAGTATCATATATGATAAGTTGTTTTCAGTGTATGATCAATATTGAAGGGCGGAAACGCAAAGTTGGCATTTCCAACGAAATTTCACAAAGCACAAATAATTTAATTATTCTAGGTAAAGTTCCACTGTTCTCACTCCTCGGAGATTGTCAAATAAATATAATATTAATTACTGAGCTGAGCAAATTTAAAGTTAATAGTAACTTGAATAACTGGAAGGAATTTAATAAAATATTTTTATTTAAGGTGACTATAGGCATAGTTATCTTAACCAGAGTTATATCACCTAGGCTATTAAAATTAATTTGCCTTAAACTTCCAGTAGGTGATATAATCTCTTTATTCTGTAACAAAGTAGGGAAATCCTACAGACAGACAATAGCGTCGGGGCTACATTGCAGAGGTGGCTCCCGAACGTCATAAAAAAGGTCTGTCGTTGCAGGGTTGACGTCGCAACGCGGGGACAAAAGGAAAACAAACTTCCTCCCCCAGCGTCGTGCAACTCGTGCGTCGTTGCAGAGTATTATGTAACAACCAATGCTTGAATTGAATTGAAATATAGTAAGTATTTTTAGTTAATTTTTGTTTTTCTTTGCTTTAAGTTGGTCAATCCAACCTAAAAAAGCTGTTGGTTTTGAAGAATAATAAACTGATTATAAATGCTGAGTAAAGTTGCTATGGTAATGAATGTAAACAAACACGACGTGTGGCTAAGCGTTTTATACGAACAGCTGTTTTTGTGCACTGTGGTCTTGAGTCCATACTACAAAAAGAGGCTGTTTAGTTTTTCAAAATTTAAAACTTTTTCGGGAAACTTTTCAAAATTTTCTTTATATAAAAACCTAGTTCGGACGATTACGAACATTTTAAAACAAAAAATAGCCAAATTGGTCGAGCCGTTCTCAAGTGATGCACTTACAAAGAAACAGCAATTAATTTTTATTATATAGATAAATGTATATACCGATTAAAGTCGTACTATCCTGCAAAATTATACTTTCGTCCCTAAGTATTAAAAATATCTAACAAAATTAAAGGCTGCAGGTTACGCGTTTTAGTGTTCGAATAGTGAATGACATTGTGGACTGTGGAGTCTGTATATACAGTGCGGCAAGGCGGAGGGTCCATGGTGACGTCACGTTTCCGAGCCGGGTGGCGGGGACCTGCGCGTGACCCCTACCGTGTATTCTAGTATCCGTGGGTGGGAGTACGGTCGTCTGGTTACTACCAGAGGGGAGAAGTGACAAAACACTGTCCGCACCAGGTGACATTAGTAGACTATTGGCAAAGCCACTGTTCACACTAGGACATAAGATTGACTGATTAGTAATGGGCTATTTGAAAAATTTTTATTGGAATATACAATTATTTCATTTTATTAGATTAGGGCTATTCGAATAAATTGTCAAATGACTACTCGACATACCTACTGGTTTACTTGAATAGAGGAGTACCTATAATGTACAGTGAAGCAAGAGAGGTCTGAACTTATGTTATTGGGATTGTACCACTGAAACCAAACACAAGAAACAAAAGGTGAGGCCCTTCTTTTCCTTTCCTCTCCGAACACATTCCTACAGTGAGGATACTGTTTTTGCATATCAGTTGGAAGAGAAAGGCAGGACAAATCCAAAGTTACCTGACATTTCCGTTTTTAATTTATTAACTATATAAAAAAATGAAATATGATTAGTTAATGAGTACGGTAAGTCAAATTGAAAGGTGTCACCTGGGTATAATAAACATATCAATAACAACAAACCAGTGTAGGCCTAGTAAAACATGAGAAAAGATAATCAAAATTGTCTGTTGAAAATTGTTAAGTGTGACTCAAATTATTACCGGTACATGTAATCTTAAAATATTATAAGTTATACATATAAACTGAGCCTCAAAATTTGTCTGTATAACAACTCCAAATATAATAAAAATAATTTTGTCCTTTCATTTTAAATCTATTCTGATCCATCTTGATAGAACTAAATAATAATTAAGTTATTTTTGTATAATATTATACTAGTGCCTAATTACTTACATAATGAATTTGATATTTTCCTGCTCTTCTCCAGCAATAATAAAGTAACTTAGTTTTTTTAATAAAATAAAAGCATAAAAAACAAAATTAAAGGTTAAAATACCCCATTTAAATTGCACTAGTTAAAAAAATCATCAATAGTACAAAACAGCTGATCAAAATATTGACAGTGGATGGATTGTTTATTGTTTAGTTATTTATCATCAATAGTACAAGACAGCTGATCAAAATATTGACAGTGGATGGATTGTTTAGTTTTGTATTACTTCTAACTTTCAGATGATGAAAAAAATAATATCACTGAAGAGCAATACTTGAATATGCTTATAATAAAGCAATTGCATTTACTAGTAAAAAAAATGTAGATTTATCTAGTAGTTGCTAATAAGGAACCACTAAAAAAAAGATAATAAGAATAAAAACTTCAAAAATCTGCTAGCCCATGCTAAGAATTTGCTTGCTATAGCTTATCTCAAAAATGATAAAAATTAGGCTACCACTACATCCGATTCCACGTTCACCGTGCAGTACAGAGAGCCCATAACTCATAAGCCATGTTATCCTTACGACAGTCTCAGCGATAATAGCCAACTAAAAAACATCAACTCCCATGCTACGCTCGGTCAGTTGACGCAACCCGCATGACAATAAACGTGATGTTCGCTGTAATGGTTTTTTTTAACGTCCTGCTGTTTTGCACTTTAAGGCTAATGAAGACGGGACCTACAGTTTTACGTGGAATCCGAACCACAGCCAATGATGCCTGTTAAGAAACCATTTAGAAAATTATTCGGGGTCAATGGGAATTGAAACCGGAACTTTTCCATTGATGGTTGCCATGACGATTGATAAGCTTTCACGCCTTAACAACCACGACCATCGTGTAATGGTAGTAGCACAACTACTTTTTCTGAAACCTACGTTTTTAGGCCCCAAATGTAGCAGTCCATTTTGAAATATTCTCATAAAATAAATATTACTAGGTCAACTTTTGTGATTTTGAAGGGTTTTTTTGTAGGATATGATAACTGTCCACAGTTATATAACATTGTTCTAACAATTTTATAACAAATGACATAACTTTTGTAATAGGGCCATATTTTATTTTGTTAATTAATTGTTCCATTACATTGTATCTAATCATCGGTAAGCTAAAAAGTAACCAATTGCCTATTAATAGCATGGTTATAATTATATTAACAAAAGGATGCAATTACTGTCCGTGAGACATAAGAATAGACATGGATCAGCCTGTGGATTAAAGAAGGTGTGTGCATCGAGGAGCGTGAACTCATCCGGCCCGCGCAGCTACATCACGTGCTACACACTGAACCAGTAGTTCCGAGCGCAATTGTAAGCTTTTGCTCAAACTGCAAATTAAATACTTTATGTTTGTCTAAAAATTATGTTTGTGGTATCGATGGTAATAAAGTTAGCATTAAAATGATCTATGTCCATGGTCAAATATTTCTAGGCGTATAATTTTGAAACAAGCCTAAATCTAATATACGGGTTTGAATTTGAAAATTCTAAATATTTTGCCTTGATTTCAAATGGTATTTAATCTTTACCCATCTTCTCTATTTTTTTCTGAAATGAAATTTTCTCTGTCTTTAATGAAAATTCCCCGATTTCCAGGTTGTTGATATTAAGGCTGATGCTGGATATCCACTCTACTCAGGCCCTGCACTGTTCATGAATGAATAAAGGAAATGTCCAATGCTTATTAAGTTGTCAGGTATGTGTGCAACCATTGAGAAACTAACAAACACATAGCAATTAGGCACTGTACTTGTTATGTAATTGTGAATTTTTTCCCATGTAAACAGTACTTTGTAGGATCCTACAAAGGAAAAAATTTGGATTGTTGACGGATGATATATAAGGTAATTAATCTATTATTAATATAAATCAAATATACAATCCAGGAAGCTAAAAACAATATGTTTAAACAGTAATGTTTTAAATGGTAACTACCAGGTTTTCTAGCCTGGTTTAGTTTACAAAGAAGAACTGCAACTTCGCAAAGTCTGGTTTTAAAAAAGAATCCCTTTTGCCATTTATCTACGCGCATCATACTCTATCAGATTTAGTAAGTTTGTGCTTTATTGCCGTTAAACATTTCACAATGCAATGGGCAAAAGTGAAAACAGTACATGTGGACATAAAATTAAAAAATGTGATATTTTTAAACGTGTTATTTTTAAAAACTATATTATCAATTAATTAACTAGATACAATACCTGCTTTTTTGTCTTGTATCCAATCCTAAAATCACTTTTTGAATACCGCAATTTCGGGTAACCTATGTACCCATCTTCAGATCACACAGAAAATGAAATAAATCCCTTCCTCAGGTCATCAAATACTCTATCAAACCTCCATGGTGAGGTTTGGAGTCTATCCCTTCCCTTATGCCTTAGTCCTTATCACTATTGGGTTGAGAAGCGCTATAATCCTGCAATTTGATTAACGTGTCGAACATAATATTCGCCGGGAAAGAAACCTTGTCGTTTAACAGATGTTTATTTTCTGATTTTGCCACTTTTTAAATAGCAAACTCTTTCCATGAGTCCATATAGCGGCATCAACCCAATAGCGGCCTCGCAAATCTATAAAATATAAACCCTTAGGCACCGTCACTATTCACAATATTGGGATTCCTGTTTCTAATATAGTCGATCTAACGTGAAAACAACTATGTATTTAATGTAGACATACATTTTATTGGGTAAAATAGTGGCTAGCTTATTAATGTTATTTGATAAATTATTTACGGTACTGTATTTTTATATCCAATAAAGTGTTTATAAACTTCTAAACATAATATATCTCCGATCTTAATAAGATGACCCTAGAACTGAAAGGTGATCACAGACATTTTCATGGAAAACTTTTATAGTTATCACTCCAATTTATACATTAAGAAACCTTTAAAATATTTACTTTAAATTTCGTATACTTGAGTACTTAAAACTTAATCAATGTATTTATAAATACCTACTACTGAAATGTATTTCTTTTAAATAATTTAACTCACATTTGACATTAGGATCATTGCATTTTTGTAATTTTGACTTTCATTGGTGGATAGATTTTGGTCTTTAGCTTTATTAAGACTCATGTTTCTACAATGTTGGGATAGACAACTGTTATGCAACTATAAACAAGAGATAGGCTATGCTTTATTTTTACACCATTTAATGCCCCCCTTACATTTAATATACTTCCTACAACCCTAAATAGTTCTGTACTGAATGCACTGAAGTTTTATACAGGGAATAAAATGTTATAAAATTTACAAGTATTCATTTAATAATTTGTAAATAACTTTCCACTGACATTTCTTTTTTAATACAAATCAAAGACATATAATAATATATACATTATATTAACAACAGCTATGTAAATGATTTGCTTAACAGTGCACCATACATGAATGTTTTGTATAAAATAACATAAACTCATTCTGATGAACATCACCGTATCGAGGCATGTAAAATAGCTTTTTATTTGTTTCTTCTACATTTATTAAAATTTAAGAATTAAAATATAACTTTCAATACTTTACTATTATTAACAAGTTTTTATTTTGGTGAATCTGTTATATATATATATTGGACCCACTCGGCACAGGCACGACCATCACTTCTAATTCACACGTGTATAGTGTAGTCTTGCTTCTCGCGGTCTCTCTCCTGACGGTATCTGGAAAAGAATTATACGTTGTTTTAATTTCAACAAGTACGGTAACATTTTCAGTTATGTGGTAATATCAGTTATAACTCAATGTTTACCTCGATGTTTAGTAGCAAATAAACTGTACCACCAAAATAAGTAAATACATTAACCTAGTTGAGAAGGTGGTTGACTTTGAATTTTGAAGTCATCTTATCAATGAAGTAAGAAGTTAGATTCTTGATTTGGCTGTTTAAATGTGTGATACATTTGTTCAAAACCCTTAAACTTGCGAAAGGGGAATGAATGGTTAAGAAGAAATACTATAACGTAGCACGATTATTCAAGCTACTGATAGAAAGAAGTTAATTATGATTTTAGCAACAGAATTATTAAATATTTTTTACTACTCGATACGGGTTTTAAATTTTAATTATATAAGTTTACATAAATATATAAATCAAATTAATTTAGAAGTAGTTTTACAGTTAATATGTATTAATAAATAATAAAGAATTAATTAATAATAATTTAAATATTAACAATCAGAAAATGCTCTGTGCCTCCAAAACTGTACTAAATTTCAAACTCTTTTCACAGAGTTAATTATTTCACAACAGTATGTTTACGCAAGATTTGACTTATTCTACGTCTTAAGTTGAGTCGAAAGTAGGCCTGAATGTTGCTACGTTTTTTGTTGACAATATGTTTGACAACTTCTGTGACGAAGAATTAGATCAACTACTGGTAAATATAAGTACATATTCAGCCTTGGTAAACTTGAAAACTTGCATCTTGACTTATTGTAGTTAGCAAACATATATCATAAAAGGTATTTATTTACTTATTATGCAAATACGCATAAGCAAATAACATAAAAACTCAATGCTTCAGTAAGTTTCAAGTATAATTTAATACAATTATAGCCATTTTACCTGCAAGTCAACATGTTAATTTACCTTTTCACTAAGGTAGACAACTGTTGCTCCAACTCTTCATGGCGTAAAAGTCTCAACCCGCTGCAGTCTCGATCACACTCGGCCTCCGATAGTTCTCTACTGTCCGAGAATCCCGAAGGAGGTTGTAGCGGAATACACTCTTTTATTTTCACACCGGATCTATACAGCAAGAAATAAGCTGCGATGTAATTATGTCAATAAATAGCTTCAGAAACCGTGCGCATGCGTGTAAAATAACTACAGATTTTCTACGTGAAATATAAATAACTTTCTATCCTAAGAAAACACGTACTTGGGCTACCTTGAAGGGACCCCTCTTCGACCTTGCTTCCTCCTGCTCACTTCGGGTGACGCCTCTGCAGACTCTGTGCTAGAATCCAACTCAAACACTGTTGAATCTGAGCAACATATCAATACCGTACTTACACAGTTGCATACTATCACATTATTATAAGGACAGCATCGGTAGTGATAAATTAATCAAATTACATAAATAATACATTTTATAACCAACATTTTCACAGAAGTATTTATTGGGAAACCTGTACTATTTAGCTTTACTTGCTTTCTTCAGATTGAACCTACAGAGATTGACATTAGTTTAGAGCGACAAAAGTGCCATGCAATCATGTTTTATATTGCACAACACCCGTTCTTAAACAACCTTATGTTTTTAAAAAAATACCATTGCTGCAAATATTTCAAATATATTTAGGCCTAGAGTTAAATTAATTTCATTCTAAAAATAATTGAAAATGGGTAGCTTTGAAATTCAACTAATGATTACCCGGACAACACAAACATGTGCTGAGAATGTGCCAGGAACATTAAAAAATATTATAGAATATAAGCGGTACACAATCAGGAAAAGTAAATATTTGAACTCACAAAATGTTAAGTCCCTAAATACGACTTATGCACATTCTACACACATGTTTGGTATTTTTGGGCATGTTCTAAACATTTTCTAAGGATATTTCCCATATACGTGCCAGAAACATCTGAATATATGTAGTCACTCATTTTTCCCTAGCATAATGATGGGTATATTCTGTAATGATCATAGCATGTGCTTTTCTAACATACTTAGGCAAATAAAACGATTTTAAATCTGTTTCTAATTTAAAATTATTTAAATAGTTTGCGTTAATTGATTTGATAACTATTTTATCACTACATAGATGTAGACTTAATTAAAAATCAGAAGCAAGTTTTCATTTCAAAGTCATACTTACAATAATTAAATTACTATTCCATTTTCATCAATCAATTATTTTGAAATACCCGAAAATTTTTACATTTTTTTATTTTTAAATCATTTTGCTAGAGAGCAGTGATTGTTTATTAATCATCATACTAAGGGTTTCACCTCAGACCCTCAGGCTAATTGAGATTTAGCCTCAATTAGTAGGTAAATATTAATAGCAAAGAGTAGAACAAAAAGTACATTTCCAGTGTAAAATATCTTTAAGTAGTAACAACAGGATAATTCAATAAGTAAATGTTAGTTCATTTACCAGTTGTTGCTTTGGTTTTTGTGTTAATGATTAATAGTAATAATTGTTTATAAAATATTAAGAATATTAGTCAACCTTACTTAATGGATATAAATCAATTTAAACTCTATTAATTGACATGAAGCAAGATCATAACAACACATTTAGAACTTCTAGATCTATTTTTTTCTACTGAATCAACAACAAAAAATGTATGAATTGATAGAAGTTAACAATACATAACCTAAATATTAGAAAAAAAATTATCTAAAATTATGTAAATTTTTGAACGCCTATATTCCCATAGGTTTTCCTTCTATAACCACAAGGTTTTCCTTCTCCTTGAGAGATTTAATTATCATAAATAATTTATTTTGAAATAATGCTTATTACAAAGCAGAAGTGAATGTTTTATTCATCAAAATAGATATAATTGTATTTTGATTAAATTTACCTGTATTGTGATGCGTGTGTTTAGGCGTAAGATGCCTTCTGGGATTGTTAGGTTTACCTCCACTGCTGTCCGAGTCGGACATGAATGCGGTGCTACTTGCTCCGTCAACAATACTCGCTTTACGCCCTACAGGGAGCGTCTGCTGACTCGAAATACATGCGATTTCTACAACAAAGGAAATATACATGTTCGAAACAATGTACTTTAGCTTAATTATTTTTGTGCAACTGATTTATGAATGCCAAATTACAATGTTTTTCTGTAAGTTTTAGCTATGCACACGATACGACTTTATTTTTCTCTAATTTTGAATTTGTTTATACGTATAGACACAATTTATTGTATACCTTTAAACAAACGTACAGTGAAATAACGACAGGCTACTACTTGGCAAATAAATTTAAACTTGTTTTATGCGGTACGAAATATATAAGGGCATACTCTTGAGTTCTCTGTAATGGAAGGTGGCCGATCTCATTTAGACTATGCTATTTTATTAGAGAAAATTAAATATCCCTTAATCTAAATAAAAAAACAAAGTCACAATAACCATTTAGAAAATAACTATTTGTTCACTCAAAGTAACCAACTCACTGTATCCATGATACAAATGCTTTTTAAATCAATTTAAATAAAATACATATAAGTTTTATTAGAAAGAATATTTAAAAGTTTAAACTCAAAACTATATTAGATTTAGTCTTAAAGATTTAGAATAATGATATATTGATTATTATTCTTGGTCAGTAATTGTTCCCAATGATAAAACCCGTGATTTAAATGCTTAGCTCTGTACTACTGTCCCTAGTTACTTCAGCGCTTTATTGAAATATTTACCAGCTCTTATTTCGCCAAGGGATATAAATACATAGCTCTGCTCTTTACCATTTGATTTCGTTTCAAGGTTAGAGTAGTAATGGTTATAGGCCTAAGCCGGTTGTTGTAATGCGGTTTACCTAAGCTGAGCCCGTCAGGAGGGCTTTTTGAAGACCCAGCTTTAACCCTGTTGCGGGAATAGTGGTATTCCTTACTGGGCTGACCTTCGTAACAATCTCTTTGCGAGAATGTCTGGAATTGTAAGGAATGTGCCATGGCTTGGGTGGGCAGACTGAACGTGGCGTACGGGCAGATCTCGTAGTCACCTCCTGCAACACAGAGTTTACATTTGAAGTACAACCTTCGGGATTGGTAGCCAAACGATTGTATTATTTTTTTAAACACACAAAATTTAAAATAATGTTTCATAAAGATGTGAAAAATATACCAATTTATTTGACTTAAATGTTATTTGTTCTTATTAAACCATAATTATTATAAAGCATTTATTAAACAATAATCTCAAATTAGCGTTTAATTTAGATCAAAACTATTGAAAAAGTAACTCTAAATTGAAAAAGCAGTGAAACCATTTCCTAAATTGAGGTACTGAATAAAATTAAAAAAAATTTCAGTTTGTTTAGAGAAGCAGAAAATCTATATTTCATTTTGACATAATGTCTCTTTGAAGAGCAATGCTTTACAAACATTTACCAAGAATAATACAACAAATTTTAAATTTGTATGAATGCGACTTTAGCAAAACATTAATGTTAATTTTATTAATCTCAAAACTGTGTCTAAATGGCAGGGAAGTAATTTTTTGACAAACTTTATTTTGGCGTTGATCTGCTGCGAAGAGCGTAAAAATTACAAAAATATCCTAAATTTTCTATCTATGCCTAGTCATAAACAAAGTAATGTGTTTGTTTTACAAATAACGCTATTTATTTTAACGCAAAGTAGTGCAAGTCGTCAGGTTGTACACGGTGGACAGCTGTTAGCATGAGCAGTGCAAAGGTTCGTGACTTTACCGGAAGTATCGCTGCCTTTATGCGCGCTCAATGAGGAGTCGTTTTTTCTAGCAGGGGAAGGCGAGTAGGCATGAAGTCCCTGTTGGTCCGTGTTACGTTGGTTCTCCAACTCAACTAAACTCTTTGCTCCTGATGTTTGTGCCGCTTTGTATCCGGTGTAGCTTCTGTACAGACATAGACACAATTTGTGAACCTTTAAAGTTATAAAATTAGAAGAAAAGGAAAGGAAATACAGCGGCTTGACGAGTTTGAATCATTAGCATGCATTACCAATTATTAAAGTTACTTTTTAAGGTTTCACAAGACAGGCAAGTATATATTGTAGGCAATTATAATATACAAAGTAACACAAGTATAGGGTAAACCGACCAAATATCAGATTCTATTTGTTAGACCAACATTTGACACATTAAATGTTTTCATAATACTGTACCTCCATATTGTACCAAGTTATGCCTTGAAGTAATAACTAAACTACAGTACACTCTTGATAATCCGACAGATATGGGACCAGCCCCTTGTCGGATTATCAAATATTATGGATTACCGAGGGTATATTGAAAACAGCAATAAATTACCCTACAATGTTAATATTAATGAGGAATGAGTCAAAAGAAAAGTCGGTGTCAGTAATAAAATGTTTATTTACTTATCTAAAACACTAAACAAAATCAAAATCAATTTAAGAGTCTAGGACTGACCTGATTACAAAATCGTAAGCAAATGGTTCAATACATTATGTCGTAAGTTCACAAAATTACGTTAAATTAAATTACATTATAACAAACAAAAAAACCGTTATTATTATGCTGACAGACAGCGACTGAAAATCTTTCACGTTTTGACAGGATTCCCCCACTCTTCAGTGACCGTATTGCTCGCTCGCTCTCGCACTCACGGGAGATATGGCGGCCGCGACGCTGTCGGATTACCAAACGTGTCGGACTGACAAATGTCGGACTATCAAGATTACACTGTATTTTAATGTTGAAATATGTTATTTACTGTTAATTTTTTTGTTAAATTTTTTCTTTAAAATTTCGCATTTTTTGAATTCAGAAAAAAACTTTTGGGTTGGGGTATGCCTTATCGGATAGGGATATATAACATTGTATATCAATTAAAATTTCAATATTTAAAAAAGAAGTTCATCATTATTAACAAAAGAAAAAAGATTCAGTATAAAAAAATTAAATGAACTTATTATGAGTATTAAGTATTTACTTGAGTATTAATTAAGTATGCTTAAATTGATTAACTTATTTAGTAAAATACTAATATTTTTTGCAAAAATCGCAAACAAAACTCTTCTAGTTGTCACTATCTGCGCACAACTCTTGAGCCCATCGAAGACACTTTAAGACGGAATCCACTGCTCCTCTTGTGTGTCTGTCTTGTATGGTTGATCGCATTATAAGCAGGCACACTCATCAGCACTGTCTTCATCATCTTTAGAGACAAGGATCGGATATCCAATATTAGGACGGCATCGATCTCGTGGTAAACTTAGACATAACATAAAAATGAAGCCACCTACGGTCTGTTTCAAAACACACAAAGAAACTATAAAACCTTAGTGTTATGTTATACATATATAAATATTAAAAAATCACCATACTTTACGGTTGAGATGATGTCCGTAAATATTCGAAAACTTGTAAAAGAAACAAAAATTTCAAACAGATAAACTTTACTTCGCAAACGGCAGAAATTTAACTAACAGCATTAGAGCAGAAAGGAGAACATAGTTCAGGAGATTGCAACGACGTACAGCACCTCTCGGTTAAGAAATAAGGGTATCCGATATTAGGAAGGTATCCGATATTTGGTTGGTTTACCTTAAGGTCGGGTAAACTAAATATTTCTGTAATTACTATGTATTTTAATATTGACACATTGAATTATTTAAGTTTACTTATTGCTATTTCATAATAGGAGCAACTAATTAATTAGGACTGTGTATTTAAATAATGCGTAAATACCTTCTGCGAAATAGTATGCAAGCACAAACTGTGAAGGCGACAGTACAAAGTACACCGGATATAATAGGCACTATAATACTCAGGTGAGTTATTAGAGAAACTGACGGTTCTGGAATCATTTCTAAAGGAATCATTTCTGAAAGAAAAATACATACAATACATTACTCTAAAGGTAGGCTACTCTGTGCACTAATCGTAATTCTAGTTGTAGCATTACAATTAGAAATTTGACTTACATTTTAGCATTCACAATAAAATACTTTAAATTTTGTTTCTATAATGAAAATAACAACTTGGAAACACAACCGCATTTAATAATATCATAGTTTGAAATCGTACTTTACAACTGTGTGTGTGTGTGTTTTATTATTTGCATCGGTTGGCTTTTATTGGGCGTTGAATACTACATCATAACATAGAGAAAACAATTTTGAAAACTAGTTAGGGCCGACTTAACTATTAAAATATCAAAACGTAGGGGTTTGCACTATTTTGTGTATGCTTGAAACTTTAAAATTGACTAAACTTAATTCTTATGATACTAAAATAGTGCAATAGCCACCATACACAGTAAGTGGAATAAACTTGCAGGAAAAGTTTGCCTTAGATTATGCTATCTAGGGACGCGGGAGCGTCCCGCCCGCCAAGAAAATTGAGAATGAGACGGCGACCAAGAACACTGTTTACGCGACAGAACAAGTACGGGTTTTCACCCTTCCCTACCTCGACCCACTGTGGGTCAATGATGTTGATTTTTCGTACACCAATTCTCAAGGGGCCCCTGAGGACGTGTACCAAATTTAAATTTTAGGGACCATCAGATCACGGTGCTATGAAAGTATTAAATCGTTAAAAAAATAAATCATCTTATATTTGTTGTATTGCAAACTGGTTGCTTATTTCCTCTAAGTTATTTCAATGCTCTAATCATGTTAATTAACAAAGTTTAGGGCATTAATTACAACTAGTATTTTTTAATCACATTTAAAAAAAAACTTTAAAAGTTGTAAAACAGTTATTGTAATAAGAATTACTGCTCACTTTAACAGGTGTAAGAGTTTAACGACAACATTTTCTTTGTTATATCATTTGAACGTAGAAAAAGTTTTCATAACTTTTGAAAAAAAACGTAGAGTGGGTTTAAACGACTCAAACTATTTACCACATTGCATTTGGTCAGATGATGTTAAATTATTTTATATGTTTATAAATTGAATGAAATGTAGGTAGCCTATATAAGTTGGAACATTAAATAAAGCATAAAACAACATATTTAATATGATCAAAAATATAAATTGTTCAAAGTTGTTTCACCTACAGTTTTCTATAACTTTTAAAAACATCCGCTAACATTTTCATCATCATGGGTTTTTAAATTAGAAATACAATCGTTGTTTTTTGTGCTTTTGTCTCATGTAATACATTAAAATATAGCCTACATTGTTACCGGCTGTTTTAATAGGAAATAGTATTACAGTAGAGTCCCGGTTATTCGCCATTCGGTTATCCGCCATTCCGTGTTATCCGCCACACCAGCGGCACTTATTTAATTTAATTGTAGGCGTCAGTGATTGTAGCGGTACGTGTCTGCGATAACTTTCAAGCGTCAGTGAGCGTACGTGACTGCGATAGCTTGCGGGTGTTAGTGTACCTACCACTGGCCCGACCCGCTTACTGTCAGCTCGTACGAACTCGTTTTGTAAACAACTGTGTCTCTCTAAGTGTTTAGTGCGTGCAGTGTGGTTATTCGTTAACATTAAGTTTTTGAGTATGATATGGTGAAAGTACCGTACAGTAGTTTATGTTGTGTTATTTAATCTTGATCTGAATTTTCTGTTTGTACAGATAATTCTGCATTAAATTTATTCGAACTGTAATTAGTTACGGGACTTTTTATGTACAGTATTATATTGTGCCTTTACTGTATTTATCCTAACAATCTTGTCATTCAATTTCATAATTTCATTGAAAATAACTGTATTCCATTATTTTTCTTTTCTATTATATAGTATTACTGCAAAATATCGTATTTACTCATTAAATTTACAATAAAAAGTATTAATGGTGTAAAACGTCTATTATTTGTTCAACCCTCCCAATTATCCGCCATTTTAGCTTATCCGCCCTTCCACCGGCCCGTTTATGGCGGATAACCGGGACTCTACTGTATTAGCTATGAATATTATAATAAAGGATGTTTTGATGCCATTGTTAATCCATTCGACTAATAGCGTAATACATAATAATAATTAAAATTTTTAAAGTAAATTTTATTGTTATTTTGCCATCGAAATACTACACATTTTCGATGCTCTTGGTGGTTTACCTCCGGATTTCGATCTTGTACCAAAGATATAATCATGATGCGATGTTCCAGCATCACTATGCGCTGCGATCCTGAGGAAGTATCTCGTGGCAGGATGTAGATCGTTCACAGTGATTTCATCCCTAGGCGAGACCCGGGAACCCAATGATCGCCACTGTTGCTGACCATGAGGTCTGTAGGTTAAGTCAAAACCGAGTATGGGACAACCTGAACTCGGCCAGGCTTCTAGAAATATAGTAGCCGATGTAGAGTTAACAGATACAAGTTCCTCCTTCTCTGCTGCCTGCGGGACTAAAACACAAACAACATTCTATTTACACAACAAAACAATTGTTAACTTTTCGGAGTTGGATGCAACTAAAAGCATACTTTATGTTAATCTGTTAAGGAACGTTTATTGCCAGGTAAAAGTATAAACAACATACTCTAAGCATAATGCAGTCATAAACTCAATAAACTATTTTGTCGACATTAACTGAATCCAACATCCATATCGAGTCTCCTCTTAACGTATTTAATTTAAAAATTAGTAAATATGTTGTTCAAATAAAACATTTAGCTTTAAAATCATGCAAACAAACTATGCAATTCATACAAATAAATTTTTTCGGCTGTAACTCATTTATTAATTTTAATATTTTTTTCTAGAACATATACAGGTTTAGCTATATCAGGTAATAAACTAATTATATCAATATATTATTTAAAAGCTGCACCCGCTACTTTGTCTAAGTGAAATAACAAATCCTGGTTGATTATTAGGTTGATTCATCGATATTAGCAAATTTAAGAACAAATAACACGTTTCAAAACTGACGACAGAAAATACTTTAACGAAAAATTGTCAACAAAACCTATCAAACGTATTTGTAATTTGACCCCTTAGATCGCGTCTGAGAAAAAATGTAAAATATAAAAGTTGTAAAGAATTAAATTTACAATCGTAATATGGTCTCAGATTTCCTAAAACCTACCATTGAAAAGCTACAGCTGTTTCGGTAAACCAAAAAGATTAAGAAAAACGCACACTTTTGTGTCATAATTCCTAAACTATGCAACCTATAGAATCGGCTCATTGGCCATTTGAAACAACTCAGTGAGTTGAATCCAATGAGCAGTGGCGCACCCAGGATTTGGCTTTGATAAGTTCTGGTCAGAGTATAAATATATTCAATAAAATCTAAATGAAAGGAAGTTCTTTAACTTATCACAAATTCTGAAAAATATTTTTTTTTAAACTGAATGGTGACGGGCTCGAGTCCGATAATAGTGCAAAATAAAGATTCTTCCCGTTGAATCACACTGCACTACCCTGAGTGATGGTCTAGTCAGCACCCCAACACGCTGCCTTATAGAGAGCGGCTGCACAGATACCGTCAGCGGTAAATACACTATAAACAAGTTCTGTTTTTATTTAAAAATAGCCAGACGTTGGGCCGTCAAATTTATAATACAAGTATATATTTTAATACTATACTTTTCCTTTTAAAAAAATGCCCCACTAGTTGTGGAAACCAAAACTTATAATATGATATTAATGAATTTTACTATTCTATTTGTTCCAAACTTCTACAATGACTCACTCTTTATGGTTAACAAATTCGTACTTTATTAAGTTGAAATTACTTTCTCTTTACACAATTATTTTTTAAGTTTGTTAGAGCACTGAAACAATATTATTTTCTTTGGTGTATAGGCTTAATATACTAATGACTATACAAATTTTAATTGGTATTCTCTCTCTCTCTCGGGTTAAAGAGTACCTGGCTAGTTAAATATGCAATCACTTAATATTACACTTAAAACTACTACAAAGAAATATTACAAACTAAATTTATTATTATTAAAAATGTTCACTATATATATATATATATGGCCAAATCGAAGTTAAATTAAATGTTCTCAAGTCTATTAATTTAGAAGATCAAATTTCTGGTACTTTGTTATATGGGTTGGTAAAATTTGGTAGAATATTACCTAGGCTGCAGATTCTATTATGTGCTGATACAAACAGGTTTACTTATTATAGCTCTGATATTTAATTTTAGTTTTCTTCTATTCAGTGTTTAAAGTCTTTAAGTCAATTCAATTCTTCTTATAAATTTGGTTTAATTTACTGCTCATCAAAA